>JAGFMF010011680.1:2827473-2918386 GCA_019455555.1 Galemys pyrenaicus | reverse complement strand
CCTCCCCACCAGGTGTCCCCAGTCTGTCCTTGACTCCTCATTTTTGGTTTCTGTGTCTTTATTGCTGTTATTGTTATTATTGTTCTTATTCCTTTCCTTCGGATCACCTACTTCTTTTAACTGTTTTTGCTCTTGATTTTTAGTCATGTGGTTCTATGTTTTAGCTAGTCTTATAATTATTGATTTAATGGATATTGTTTATCCAGATGATGTTATTGATCTCCAGGACTATTTATCCATCCTCTCCTGGGCGGACAGACTAGCAGTTGATCACCTGAGTCTAATGAGAGCCCATGTATGTGACGGATAGGTAAGGTCAAGGTAATCCATTCTTAAACTCATTTAAGACAGAGTCTTAATGAGTATTCGCCTTCAAGTTTGGTGTGCTCACTGGATCCCCACCCCAGAATGAGTTCTGGACTCTGACCTTCATCTCTGGGCACTTCTGGAAACTGTGCTGTGTGTTTTCCCAGAGGATTTGCACTGAGGAATTTTTGCCTCCCATTGCATGTAACCTCAAAATTCAGCTGAGGAAAATCCAAGCTGTGTGTGAGGCTCTCAGGTCTCTCCCAGAAGCTCTTGTGGTTTCTCCTTCTCCTGTGGCAAGCTGCCTTACGCTGTTGCAAATCCTGGACACACAGGCCCTGGTCTGCACTCCAAACCTGGCCTGCACCCCGAACCTGGCCTGCACCCCATCTGAAAGAAGCTACAAAACCCACTGACTCTTAGTGGCTGTAGCTGCTCACATCCTCCTTGACTTTGCAGTTTTCTGATACCTTCAAACAGGTCATTTCTATATTTTATCTGTGATTTTTTAAAAGTTGTTCTCTCTAAAACATAATCTGCCAGAAGCTGCTCCATCCCAACAGGAAGTGGTAGTTCACAATGTCACCTTTCAAACGCACAAGCTTGAGTATTTTCCTGCTTCTGACCTCCCAACATCTCCCACTGAAACTAGAGTAAAAATTAAATGACTGGCCGACTTGACCCTGTGAGTCTGCTACACCTTCCAGCCTGGCCTCGCGGCCCCCTCATTTTGGGGCTCCCTCACTGCAGCCCCCCCCACCTGGTTTCCAGCCTTTGCTCCAGGCCTTGACACACAGCCACCGCTTGGATGCCTGCAGGAAAAACCTTCATGGGAAGAGTCTGGCTTAGCAGTAGTGACCCTCAACCTGGTCCCTGGGTCTGGGAGGTGAGGAGCAGCAGACCCATTTAGGTCCAGAACTCCCCGCAGGCAGTTCACAGCTAAACAACATCATAGAAAGTGTTACCTACCCTAAGCCTCAGCACCAGCTTCTGAGAACAACCCTCACAGCTCATGGTGAGGACTAGATTGGGGATCCCCCTGAAACACATGGCTTTGGATGAGGGTGGTGTCCCTTCTCCCTCTCAAAGCAAATCAACCAGACAGAACATTTTCATGAGTGAGCATGGGGTGCTTCCTACAGCCATGGTCCATTTCTCAGCAGCTTGGCCTCAGCCAAGAGAGGTTCTGGGACACTGTGACACCCATGTACCCTGTGGGGTCAGAGAAAAGTATCAGGTTCTTCCGCCCTCCCGCCATGGGTGTGATGATGGACACCTGCGGTGCTGCACACTTGCCTATGTGGGCGTGCGCAAGTGGGTGCATCTGGACATAGACACGGGCGTATAAGGGCAGCGTCATGAGGATGCCAGGGGAACAGGACGCCAGCAGAACATAGCAGAACAAGGGCAGGGGAGAGACAGAGGCAGAGAGAAGCAGGAGCAGAGAGCCCAGAGACTGAGATGCGCCGGGGGCTAGGAGGCCTGCCAGCCTGTGCACCTGGTCATCTCTAATAATAAAAGACTAAAAAAGTCACCGAGGGCTCCAGTACTCTTCCTTTACCCCATCTGCTAGAATCATCGAGAACTTGTCCTGTGCCCTTCCTGGCACTACGCACCCTCTCCTACTAGGGACTACACTGAACATACCCCTGATGAGTCATCATTTCTTGGAGAAATTTTTAGAAGCAGGTATACCTCCTATTTTTAAAAAAACCCTAACCCTTGGCTAACTGCAATTCACCTCCAATGGCTTGTTTTTCCTCCTACTTTATGTCCACGCCATGATTCTATTGTTCCAACATCATGTCCCATGAAATTGTGGCAGCAAAAACAGCCAGCCTCTCTGGATGTCTTTACTCCAGTGGTGAACTATAGACTAAATCCTTCAGGGGCCTCTTGTCTGGTAAGGTCTAATTTATATTAAATTTTTGAAAAGGAAAGGGAGAATGGTCAAAGGGAGTGAACAGGACAGGTAAGAGTCTCATAAATTAATAAGCATCACCCACTGACCTCCTTTTTGACCCTTTAAACTCCGTGAAATGAATATAAGCAGACAAGTGAGGCCCACGTGCCTCACCCCCCAGAGCCTGGCAAGTTCACTTAAGCAATCCAAGTTTCCTTAAAGTTTTATAAGCCTGCTTTTAGAGCAAGTCCTTTGTACTTATTACTGGTGACAGCGAGCATTACAGCAGCCAATGAACCTTACTGACTTACGACCCCAATATGGTCGAGCAGTGTTATCGAGGGAAATATCAGAATCAATGCTTGTATATTACATTGAGGTCCTGACTTCTGCAAAAGCCCCCTCTAGACCCTTCAGAATATGTCAGTGAAGTGAACAGCTAATACTCTGAGACAGTCCACTGATAGTGGCCAGCGAATCTGGTTTCTTTAACCACAAAACCTTTCTAAAGGTGTATCATTCCAAAAGGAAGGGGAACAGGGAGTTCATGTCCCCCCAGTTTTTCACAATAAAACCACATTTATGCCCACTTTTTCAAGCAGCCGCACGTGTGGTTTTGCTGCTGGGAGCAGGAACACCGTGTGGTCTTCGTCCTGGATGGATGGGCTTGCGTTATTAACCAGCTCTGGCAGAGGGCACGCAGTGATGCTGCCTGCTGCCGTGCCCACCACTGCCCCTCCATTCAGAGCCAGCATTTGCTGGGGGAAACTGGGCTCACGACCACCTTTTATTTACTGGAATTAATCATGTCCCTGCTTTAAAAGTAACCTCTCCTCTGAAGATAATCACCAACTCTGTGCGTGGAATTTTTATGCAACTTTTTAAAAATTCCATTTCAGTCATGCTTAGGTTTTTTATTGCTTAGATGCTCTCCCAGGCATAGCAGAATAATCTATAATTATTGTGATTATTAGAGCATATGGTTTTAGGCCTTTCTGCTCCCATCCCCACCCCATACTCCCCCCACCTGTAGATGGTCAAAGAATTAAGAAATCTTACTGGAATCCCAAAGATAGATGTGAAATTCACTGGTAAAGACTATACCCCTTGCTCTGCAGCCAATAGGAGGACAGAGATGAAGACACCTGCAGCCTTCTCATCCTAGAATCCTCTGTGCTACTTTTGACCTTTCCCCTCCATCACCATGCACCGAGCAATTCAAATGTTCATCTGGTGGCGTGCCCCTCCCCAAGGTCTGGCAGTCTACCGGGACACCACTCGTAACCTTCAGCCTCTGGCATTGCCCTTGATCTGAGCTAACCTGCCCGGAATTCAGTCCAAATGTCAGAATTGCCAAGGGGTGCTCAGCAGAAGATCAAAAGGTCCTGCTTCCCTCTCTGCGAGTCCAATCATCTTGTTTTTGGCAAAAAGTAACTTATATCAATTTAACATTTTATTGGGGAGCCGGCACTATTTAATGTTCCTCAAAGGAACCTGTTTGGACCACTACAGCAGCTGATCTGCCTTAGGCACCTTTTAAAGAGAACGTGCCCTTTGGATGCCAGTGATCACACCTGGGCGTGGGGTGTGGCCTGACCACCCCCCTCCCCCCCCCCCGTAGGAGTGACATCTGCCTACAGGGGTGTGAAGGGCATGGAGTCTTGTCCACGTGCCCTCAAGCAGAGCAAGGTGATTCCTTCTGGGTAGCCCCCAAGCATCAAAGCTGGGAGGACTTTGGGGGTCAAGGATCAGAAGGCAGTTGCAAAGCCTGTAAGTGAGAAGTTGGTTAGACCTGGTAGAGAGCAGAGAGAGCACAAAACAGAGGTTCCATGCAGTATCCAGGGACAAGACTCAAAGGCCAGAAATATTCTTATTGATAGCCAAACTTAAATTCAAAGAAGTAGATTAAATAGCATAGGCAATTGGCTCAGATGAGCCAGAAGTGCCTTCAATGAACAATGTAGTAACTAAGGCCATCCTTTTCCATTTTCATGGTGAAAGGCACTCTCCAGGAAAGGGAGGATCTGAGCGTATCACATCCAAGCAAGCAAGCTTCTACAAAGAAGGCCAATGTCACTGAGTTTAGTCAAGGTAATTTTCAACCATTCTTCATAAAAACAGAAGGAAAAGTCCTAAAATTTATATGAAACTAGTGGCTTCAATAATCAAAGCAATCCTGAATAAAAGGAACAAAAATAGAGTTATCTCTTGACTTTGAATTAAACTAAAAAGCTATAATAATCAAAACAGCATAGTATTGGAATAAAAATAGTCACATAGCACAACTGAGAGATCAGAATTAACTCATGAAAATATGGACAACTAAATTATGACTAAAGAGCCAAGAACATTCACTGGAGAAAGATAAATCTCTTCAATAGATGGTGCTTGGAAAACTGGACAGCCACATGCAAAAAAACGAAACTAGATCACTATCTTCTACCACACACAAAAATTAATTCAAAATAGTAAAAACTTGAATGTAAGAGGGAAAATTATAAGATACATAGAAGAAAATGTAGGTGATAAGCTACATTGATATGGCTTTAAATTATCTTTGGGAATTCTCCAGAAATAAGAAAAACAAAAGCAAAAATAAGCAATGGTACTGCAACAAAATAAAAAGCTTCTGCACAGAGAAAGAAACTATCTATAAATGAAAGATAAATGCAATACTGGACTCTTTCTCTTTTAATCTTCCAGTTGGAAAGGGGAGAAACAGATCTCGATATAGACAAGATAGTGCTAGATAGATGTGTGGATTTAGCATGCAGGAGCTCAAAAAATTTATAAAAAATTTTAAAGATCTATTAACAGTCTTGGCTACAGGTGATAAGAGAAAAGGAACCAACGAGAATAGGCTATGTTTAGAGTCCTGTCCTGACCCAGACAGGGGACTGCCCCGCTTCGTATCTGTCTTTCTAAAATGAGAAGGAACTTTGTGCCAGGCACAAAGCAGCCCTCCTGCTTTGGAGCAGACACTGCTGTGGTGGCAAGTGCCTGCACCAACAGTCACTCCCTGTACAACTCTGGACAAGGACATACCTCCCTGAGCCATGACTTCTTCATCTACAAGTTGGAGGAAATAGCCCCTCTGCCATGGTTTTGTGGAGAAGATTAAACAAAACACCATAACGTGAAGCTTGTAGCAAAGTTCCTGGCATCCCACCAAAACTCCAACTGCGCTTCTTAATGACTCCTCCCTGCATTGAATAGTGGTGGAAAGAGCAGATCTCCTTGCCCTGTGCCCCTCAATGATGATGTCCACTATAGCTTTCTCTTAGTTACCAATTCCTGCTTCACACAGCGAACTCCAATCTCCCCACTTCATAGGACTGTGGTGAAAACCAAATGAAACTGCATGAGCGCACTATGATAGCAATAGATTATTCTACTTTAGTTATTGTCATTCCTTAAATCCCAGAAAGCAAAGGAACAAAACCAAGAGGAGACTATAGCCCAGTCTGTGAAAACACAATTGCCAAAATGACATATCTCAAAAATACAAATTGAGAACACAAGACAGCTATTGTTTTTACTAATTAATAAAAGGGACATATTTCCTCCACTTGTGGTGATACTGTCCCTCTGGAAATCCATGGTTCATTCAGAGCCAAATCAGCAGGTTCTCCAATAACACTGTTGCATTCAGCATCATTTCATTATAAGGCCAAAAAGAAAAAATACAATCGTAGCCAACACTGAATAAAACAATGTTTTTTGTAGACCTGCTTTTGTGATACATTGTTTCATATGGAGGTGTGAAATGTATCTGTGAAGTCATATAGAAATGGAAACAGCTAATGAATTAATTTTAAAAATTAAAGAAGATAAAATCAGTTTCTAAGAAATCTATTGACTATAGGAAACTGTACCTACAAAGAGAAAACCGTACCTACTTCCTTTAGTTACCAAGAAATCTTAAAATTTTTAAAAATCACTTCCTAGCAATTCACCTTTAAAAAATAAATGTTGAGACCAATTCAGAATTAACCATTCATGGGGCTCCAGCTTCCATCTCTGGATTTAACAGTCGATGGGAAATTAATATCTGAGTGGGTTCTGCTGAGGAAGTAATGATTTCTGAGTCCAGAGCTGATTTCAGCCTCTTGTTTCTTGTTTTCTACCTCATTTACATAACATTAAATTTGTCTACACTACACACAGGAACGTGATGTTTTCCATGCTCTGTTTGCCCTGGTGAAAATTTACTTTCAAATCTATGTAATTTTTCCCCTGCTTAAATAGTTTGGTAGTAAAAGCTCATCTTCCCTTCAAAGAAGGAGAAAAATCTCTTTGATGTCCAAATTTTCATTTATGATTCCGAGACCTCCCCAGCCCCAAGAGCAATTTTAAATTCAAAGAGAAACTTGTTTGATAGGGTTTGTCCAAGCGCGCACACAGGGGTAGGGGTGTGTGTGTGTGTGCGCATGTGTGTGTGTGTGTAAGGAGAAACATTTTTTAATAATGATCAAACAGAGATATAAACACTATAATTAGCTCATTCAACACCATGCCATCCAAGGGGGGGTTCCCTTTGAACTCCCAACCTTCATAAGGTCATGTCTTCATACCTATTCTCCTTCAAATATACTGCCTTGATAACTATTCCTGTGTGACCAGTGACCTTGGTTATGCCGCTATTATGATTATTATTAACATAGTATGTTAACTGGCAATTGAATTCAGAAATGGGGAGCCCACTTAAAACTGGCACAAAGGGATGAAAGAGCCACGCTCCTGTGCAGGAGGACAAGATCTGATGGAGCCGCAGGGCCAGGTGCCTGGAGCCAGAGCATCGCAACATCCCACGTGCTTGCCAAGGGGAGTGTGAACTTCCCAGGAAGCCACCAGGGCATGCTGCTCAAAAGCCCCATGGTCAAGCACTCTGAGCTGAGGATGGGGCCAAGGCCAAGCATCACAGAAAGTTCACTCTGGAGAAAGGTAAGACACCATAGGTTTGGGGGGTGTACGTTGGCACCTGGCTCTGGGACAACTGGACTATGATTGCAGGTGGCACAAATAGGGATTCACCACACACACCAGGCATTGAAGCACCAAGAAATCAAAGTTCATGCAAACGCAGAGTAATTCAACAGGTGACGATACAGAAGACATAAAGAGGCTCAGCGGACACGTGAACAGGTTGATGAAAGCCAGAGTCCCCTGGTACCACTGCTAGAACTCCAGGAGGAGCACAGGGCGTATAGACCCAGGCTTCACAGCAGGAGCCACATGCTGGCTCCACATGTGTTGAGGGAGACTTAGTCCATCTTCTGTTGTAATAATTAGAAGTCGTAAATGCAGGCCTCCCTGGTGGCACAGCGGGTTAAGCGGTGCACTATGAAGCAAACCGCAGCCACCGGCACGGGTTTGATCCCTGCCCCTGGCATGGGAGGGGGCCCACGTGGCGCAGCAGACCTCTCCTGCCTCGCCCGCTGCTGCCCTCGGCAGTGTGTTTCAGTCAGTCTGCCTGTTCTGCTCCCCACTCTGTCTGGTGGGTCCTCTCACCTCCTGAGACTCTGGCCTGTACCCCAGCTCTTGTATGCATAAATAAATCTTTTTTAAAAAAAAACGTTGTAAATACTGCAGATGTGAACAAAAACAGACTTTTGGACCATTGTCCAACAGTCAGTATTTTCATGTTCCCAAAGCACAGCGTTTTTCAGAAGGGATTTCAAATTATGGCCTTGGGTGTTCCATGCATTTGCAGCTCCTACTAAAAGCTTCCTCCACCTGACTAGTGGGGGTCCTCTGGCTGCATTCACTCCCCACCAAGAATCAGCTAGGATTTATGGGCAGTGACCTTGCTCATAAGCTTCTCAAGGACAGGCCTATGAGGGCACCTGAGGGGTGATGGGGTGTACAGCTAGGAAGAGCGGCACCGAGATATGGCCCCAGCCCAACACTGGGTGCGGCTCACCCACCTCCCAGCTCACCCTCACAGGTGATGGAAAGAAGACACAGCTGAGATTTTTATAATTAGGAGCGTCTCAGGGAGGATTAAACATGGACCTGCCTGTGCCCACGAGAGGCTCCAGATCAGCCTGGGATGCAGGGGTATGTCCCAGAGCGCCTGGGGCCCTCTCGACCTAGAGTAAGCCACAGATTGCGTGATGCTAACAGCGGAGCTGGGTGGGCGGGAAAGCAGACCCAGGCACGATCACAGCAAGGCAAGTTCTCCCATAGCAATGGGGTTTCCAGAGAGACATGTGAAGACTCAGGGATTCCTGATGCAAGCTGAGAATCTAATCATTCCATTTGCTGCTTAAGAGCACCCTCACCCCAACTTTTGTGGAAAGCAGAGCTCTCCTGGACTCACAGGCCCTTCTGAGACCTGGAGGGCTCCCTTCTCTGGCCTCCTCCTAGCCTCCCGAAGCCTGGCCCTCCTGCCTACCCATCACTTCTATCCAAGACTTACATCTTTTCATTCATCACGGTCCACTCTTCCTTAGCCCCAGGCCTTTGCACAGGTTGCTTGCTCTGCAGGAGCATACCACGTTTCATCCCCGCCTCGGCTTTTCTAGGTGCGCCTGCTGGTCTTAGCTCCTTCTTCTGGGCTTCCACCCTCTGCTGGGCCTGAGCCAGATCCAGATCCATGCTCAGGCCCACGCCTCTCCCTCGCTAGCACCGCAACTCAGACTCCTCCATTCATGGGGGTCTTTCTCGCCCCACTGTGAACCCCGTGCTGGCAAGGGCCATGTTTGCTTACTCATCTTCCTAAATGTCCTGCGTCCAGTCCATCACTGGATTGAACTGTCCCTAGATAGAAGTTGTCAATGGTGGTGAGAGTGATGTAGCTGGTGAAGAAATTGAGATGCATTAAAAGAGGTATATGGTCTGTTATGAAGGAGGTGATAGGCAGGCCCTTTTTTGCCTGTCAGTTACACATCAAGGTTTATGTTGGGTGTCACTCCAAATTGGCGGTAAAGGTGGAGAAGAAGCTCAAAATCACACCCCTCCAAACACATAAAGGGAATTAAGTACACCGAGGCTGGAAGCAAGGAGGGAAACGATGGCCCAGACAAATATCTGAAGGGCTCTCGTAGGACCATGGGGGTGATCGGTGTATCAGACAGCGCAGGTGTATGTGATGCACGAGTCTCCTGGTCCACAAGTGTGCACCCTGAATCTTCAGTCACTTGACAACACCCCGGGGTGGGGTGGACTGTAAGACAGCACCTCCCTCTTCCAGCTCAGAGGGTCTACCCGCTCTCTTCCTTTTTGGCTCTCAAGATTTCATCCCTAGGGGAAAGGATTGCGCCGAGTCCTTCCTGCAATATTCTCTGAGCATATGCCTCTGGTTGGCGGTGACCTGGTAATCTATGAAGCTAAAACCAGAATGGATCACTCAAACTAGTCACAGACTTTATTTCTTAAAACAGCCCACTTCTACTAGTTTTAGGGAATTAATATTTGAGGAGGAAAATGATTGCTTGGATTCCAAATTTCAAACCAAAAAAAATACCCACAATCAATAAGTCAAATGCGGGCATGACACGCAGGGAAAATTGATCCATCTCTGTGACCTTTGGCCTATGAGACTTTGGACCATAGTAGCAGCCTCAGAATCCTACAGGGATGAAGTTCAAGGGCATCCAGGTAAGAATCCTGGCAAGTCAGGAAACCTAAAGGCTGAAGTTTCCACAAAAAACCACCCCTGCAGCTTCCCGCACCACTTTTGCACAAAAGAGCCAGAGCACTAGGAATCTTATTTCAAGTTTAGCTATTTCCTGCCAGACCCAGCATCCTCCTCTGCCCGGAGCTGGGATGGCCAGTCCCCGCAGCACTGGCGGGTCCCGCCTCGAAGCCCACACACCTGACCCAGGACAGTCCCTACTCTGAAGCATACAAGGGGGCTCCTTGCCACCCATTCCTCTGCCCCCCAGCCCACCCCTCCAGGCACTTCCACCCCATTTGTAACAGCCCCTAATATACACCTCAATTCGATTTTCCTTACCCAGCTTGAAACCCTCTCATTCTAATTACCATTTCAGTTTTCTCCTCTCTCTCCCTGGAGATGTCTCAATTAGTGTACTTCTTCATCGCGCCTGTCACCTCTGAGCTGCAAGGTGGGTCTAGCTCCAAGAGAAACTGCACAGAAAATAAATGAGGAGCCGTTCTGGGCGGCCGGGCCGAAGGTGGGGTTACTTTACAAACTAGTGCACCTTTAATTGATGATAAATGGACAGGAAAGTCCCCTCCTTAATACAACAGCTCGGCGTGTGCTGGCCCTTCATCACTCAGGGTGCGAGGAGGCAGGCCACGCACAGCCCCGGCTGAGGAACGTCCATTCCGAGCAACAGAGAGCACGAGGCTAATTAACATAGTTCTGGTCAAAGTCGGAAATTAACTCGCCTCTTTAAGACCACAGCTAAAAATGCCATTTGTCTTCTCTGTAATTACACTTACAGGTAATTAGACCCTCTTGCAGCGCCCAGCAAGTTAAATGGAGATAGGGCTTTCTCCCCTTCTCACATAACTCTTTTCGTTCCAGCCCTGTCAAGTAGCCAAGCAAAAGTAAAGGTGCCTGCCACCGTATATTTCTTCCATTAATGAGGACTCTGTTGTCTTAAGGGGTCTCGAGAAAGCGGCAGTCGTGCAGTGTTTATTCCTTCCCTCTCCTGGGCATCGAGTGCGTCTCTGAATCTCTCAGACTTAAAAACACAGAGCAGACCAGTTGGACTGAAAAACGTGTCTCGTCCACTCGGGTCTGCTTTGGTCCCCCCAAGGAGGGTGTAAAGGACAAGGACCAGGAAGCGCCTTCCCCTTCTCCTGGCTGTGCGGTGTTCGCATCTGGCTGCCACGTCACACCCACCCCAAACTGGCATGCACCGCCTTCCAGTCACCTTCACTGTCTCCTCTAACTGCTGCTGTTTTTCCAAGGGCCTTCCAGAGGCCAAAGAATCCAGCACACATATGCAGGGGAGCCACAATTAGCCCCCCTCTCGCTGGCAAGATGTGTGGGACCTCAGGACCTAAGATGCCAGCCGGGGACTCGTTAGTGGTGGTCTGGCTCAGCCCTCCCGGGAGCCCCAGAGGCGCCTGGCTGGGGTCCCACTCTCCACAAGACACAGGGTAGGGGATAAGAGGACCCTTTAGGATTCCAGAGTCCCTGGGAGGATGTGGTGAGCTCCCTCACCAGTGCCACAAATTAGTCCCTCAAGAATACAAAAGAAACCATTTCTAGCAACAAACCTCTGAAGAGCTTAGCAGTGGCCAGCGTGACCTTTGGGGCCCACACGTGTCTGTCTCGCTCCCTGCTTCTTCCCCTCTTGCCTCTCAGGGGGTCACACTGCCAGGACATCTCCTCCTGCTCACTCATCCCCAGTCCCACCCAGCCCCTTGTGGCCTCTCAGCCCTTCACACTTTCTGCCAACGGAGGGTAATGCTTTGGCCGAAAGAGCAGCTTGGACTCGTTGGAGTCCCCGGCCACCTTCAACATCACTCTGTAGCCACAGAGCAGCCCAGACACGGAATTCTTCTTTCCCCAGCTCCATCTCACTGAGTGATTCCAAAGAAGAATTCCAGTATTAAAAAATAAACATCTCCAGTCATACATTTGCTGGATAATTACTCGTATGGCCCGCTCGTGAAGCAATTTGGCAATCTGTATTAAAAGCAATAAAAATATTGACTGTGAAACTTTCATGAGGAAATAATATTAAATTCAGAACATTCGATACAGTGTAATACTATTCCCGAAGACAGCGCTGACAAAATGAAAAGGGCTGAAGTCTTCAAACGTGGGGAATGTTCAAATTAACGACATGGTACGTGGTCTAAAAGACTGCTACGTGACCAACAAAAGGATGTGGGTGGCAATGGCGCAGAATCGGAGCAACTGGCCATGATGTTAGGCTTAAAAATTCAGAACTTAGAGCAGAAAAGAACATGATCACAAGTCACACCAAGATACTGCGAGTGTTTGATCGAAAGAAGGGGGTTATTCAGGTTGATCATTTCTCCTTCCCTCTAGTTTCCAAATTTGCTGCGTGTCTCTCTGTTCCTTGTAATGTGAAAATACACATTAATCTGGCAGGAGCAGGAAAGAACACTCTCGTCCACGTGATTCCGTGAGTCTGTCAAGCGACCCTAACGCAAGCCTGTGGCCAACGGTGGCAGGGGCCGCGGTGCCCGTGGGCTCGGCCAATGGGCCGTGGCATCAGCTAACTGAGCCTCAACGTGCCACAAACGTGAACAAGTTCTTCTCACAGACAGCGACGGCAGTGTCCCCCGGAGCCCGCAGTCCCACCCTCTGCCCCGGCCCAGCTGCCTTCAAGGAAGCCTCTCCCCTTGCCTGCTCAGGGAAGCTGGGATCCACCAGGAACCTTGGCCCCCACGAGCCCCCCACATCCACGGTCACCAGCCCACAGCCCACAGCTTAACTGCTCCTGTCCAGCCCTCGAGACCCTCGGTCCAGAATCCCCAGAGACTGTGCACGCAGGCCCTTCAAGGTCAAGCTCAGGCCTTCCCCGAATCATGTCTGTTTCTGGCCCCACATTCTCTGTCCACCATCCGCTTCTTGTTCCATTCCAGGGACCTGGATTCCACCCAGTCCTGACCCTGTCACCTCTGACACCACCTGCTGGCCACGTGCAATGAGTCTGTCTCTCTATATCCAGTCGCCCCCTCGTCTGTCTGCAGAGGAAACTTTCAACCCCACAAGCTGGCTGCCTCATTCCCAGCGACAGCCCTGCAGTTCCCCACTGTGCAGGGGGACCATGGTCTATGCAGCGACTCCTCCTCCCTGGCGCTCCTCAGTTCCCAGTGCTCTCCCCTCTCAACCACACTCACCTGCTGATCTTTGGGGGCACTAGATGCTGATGCTTTTTTTTTTTTAAGATTTATTTATTTATGCATACAAGCACTGAGATACAGGACAGAGGCGTGGGAGGTGAGAGGATTCACCAGAGAAAGAGCAGGGAGCAGAACAGGCAGATCAAGGGAAACACACTGCTCTAGGAGAGGTCTGCTGCGCCCTGGGGGTCCCCTCCCCGGCCAGGGATCGAACTCGCCCTGCTGTGCTGTGGATGCTTCACAGTGCGGCGCTCAACCCGCTGCGCCACCAGAGAGGCCCTCGATGCTGATGTTTTGCCGGGCTCAGCCCCCATCAGGCTGTTCCCTCTGGGCCTCCACTGATGACAGTGGGTCTGAACACCAGCGTCGATGCTGTGACGAGCCGAAAATGGCCCTGCCACCAGCCAGCCCAGGTGGGCTCACAGCTGCCTCCTCTCCACCCCGGGACTTTCCATGAACGCATCTTCTTGCCCCTTAAAAGGTACCAGGTTTCCTCACGATCAGAAAGTCCAGGGCTCTTACGAAACCTCTCATAAGTTGAAATGGCATAAAACACAGAAGCATTCATTGCTGGGGGAAATGTGTTGAGGCTCCCCAGACCCAAAGGGAACCTACCAAATAATGCATACAACCTCAACTCCCGTGAACGAGAACTAAAAGTTGCTGAGATGTAGGCCACACTGAGGATGTCTGGAGAGAGCGTGGTCCAGCCTTCGGTTTGGGAGAATGACCGTCTACTAAGTGCCAGCCTCTGTGCTGGGTGCTGGGGGTTCAACAGCAAGTCAGTGCCCACCCTCATATGTGCGCTCCCGTGGGGACCCAGCAGGTAGATAACCAACATCAGGACGAGATAAATAGCGTGAAGATGGTGACAGCAGGGCTGGGAAACTTTCAATGATTTGGGTGGCCCCCTTGATACAACTGTACCCTCTCCCTGCGCAGACAGGGGCATAGACGTGCACAACCCCAGGCACAGCTGCACTTCGGTCATGCTCAAAGATCACCGCTACTCAGGGTCACTGAGACGGTTTACAAGCAACAGGAAGATCCATCAAAGAAAGAAAACTGCATTGACCCTATGCCGTGTTAATCGCACCTACGTGGCAAAATTCTTAGGGGACTTAAAAAGAAAAACAACTAGCACACTGGATTATACGGACATCAGTCCATCGCGCTCGTTCGGCAGGAAGACTGTCATCGCCAGAGGTGCGTGCTTGAAAAATAAAAGGTTTGGGATTAATAGTTTGGGCTGCCTTTGACCGGTGGGATTATAGGTGATTTTTACAAATTCATTATACCTTTATTGTTTAAAATGTCTACGAGGAACATTATTTCTTGTAATTAAAACAGCTCATAAACTTTCTTGAAAGTGGGGTACCACTGTGCCTGGTTTGATCCTGGTTTATATAACCAGGGTTTCTCATCGTGGAGGAGTGGCCAAGGGAGAGAAGTGATTTACGACAGAGCTTTGTAATCTTTAAACACATAACGTAGACATTGAATTTTTAAGGCCTGAATTATTGGGTCAGATCCAGTGGAAACTTTCAAGGCAGCAATGTGAAAATGGACGGCACTTCTATTTGTAATCTTTAAACACATAACGTAGACATTGAATTTTTAAGGCCTGAATTATTGGGTCAGATCCAGTGGAAACTTTCAAGGCAGCAATGTGAAAATGGACGGCACTTCTAAAAGTCTTTTGATCTGAAAGACTCCAGCGGCTCCTTTTGAAATGATTGCAGTGACAATCTATCATGTAAATCCTTCTTAATTTGTAAATTATGGGCTCAGGAGTGCCCCTGCAAAGCCCACAGCAGTAGCACAAACAACTTTTAGTGCAGGCGAGAGGCTGCAGGGCCCTGGACGAGGCTGGGGCACTCAGAAATACTGATTCATATGGGGAATCCATTGGAACACAGAGGGTGAAAGGGAGAGAATGGAGCCTGCGACTTCTACCACCTCCCACCAGTTTCTCTGGGCCAGGCTAATAGCCGCAGGGGTGGCCTGGGCTCAGGGGTCCTGGCATCAGGCCTTTCGTGACCCAGGGCCAGAGTCCCAGCGCGCCAGCCCCTGGCAGGCAGTTTTAGAACTTCCACCCCTTCCCCACCCAGTACAGCCCCAAGAGCACCTCCCAGGCTGCTGGGACCACGTGTGGGCATCCTCCAGACCGCGTCTCCATCACTGCCAGCCTCTGGGGACCCCACACCGATGCAGCTGCTCTGCTCCACCCTGGCGGGGCACCTGCGGGTGCTCGGGGACAACAGGACTCAGCCCATCGTTCGCATCTCCAATCCCGTGCAGCGTCCCAGTGCCTTGGCTGTGAGGGACTGTTAAGAGCATAATTATTTTAAGATGTGTTATCCTGAGGCACCTCACAGGAAAATATCACTACAAATTATGTCAAGCTTTGCAAATGCTGTTGGCATGAGAAAGCGAAAAATCAATTCTTTTTATTACTGTTTCCCATTTAACTCCTCTTATTCTTTTTCACTAATTGGGTGAAAAGAAATGAAAATGAGCCCACTTTCTAAAGTTGCTCTCTCGTGATGCACTTTTCTTGCCATAAATTACTTTTCTTGTTTGTTTGTTTTGCCTGACTTGACTCCATCAGCCCTTTCATTCCCTCTTTGGTCATAGGTGGCTAATAACTTTCTAGCATTGTCTTGGTTTTTGTTTGGGGATTTTTTTTTTCCCCCAAAAAAGAATCCTCTCTAGGAGCTGGTTCACAGCCGCTTGCATCTGGGAGAGGTCATTCCTCTTCATTTCAACTGTCTCCCTTCTCCTGTCTCATGCCTGGGCCCCTTCACCCCGAGTTCCCATCTGCTCTGCCTGGCATAGGTGGGTCACGTCCAGTGGGTGTCTCCACTGAACAGGAAGTCCTTGAGGAATACCAGCTTTCTCCCAGACCTCTGGACTCTCCATGCCAGAGATCAAGTTCTGACACTTGGACAAGGCTCAAAGCACCAGATTCCTTGTCTGAATTGTACAACGCAGCAGAAGCCATTTCGTTACAAATCGCAGTTACCACCAAAGAAGCAACTGAGCCGATCCCCACCAGATGCCACGGGGCAAAGAGCTGCAGGAGGTTAACTCTAAGCCCTCATCTCAACCTGGTCCCCGAGACCTTCTGAACAGCCAGGAGAGCCAGTCCTGCCCGCGGTGCCCCGGAGCAGGGACACCTAACCCTGCACTTGCAAAGCCAAGGGGTGAGCCCCAAGCTTAGCCCTTCCTGCAACCACTGAAGTTCATCCCAGAAAGCCACATGGTGGAAGTAGCAAGAACAGAACCTTGGAAATTTAGCAAAAACAAGTTCAAATCTCAAGTTTACTGTTTCCCAGAAGTGGGACCCAAGACAAGTTATTAAACTTCTCAGCACCTTGGCTTCCTCGTCTGTAAAATACACATAATAACGCAGGAGTGCTTCTAGGGATGTTTGTGAAGGCTGGGTAAACTGTCACATTGGTCTGCCGTGTTTATTTCCATCCTAGAAGAAGCCATGTGGGGAGGTTCTGCAGGTTGATTTGTGAACAGGAGGGGATACAGGAGAGAGGGCAATGCCTCAGCAGCCCCTTATGTACTAGAGTGCTGGGATGCAGGTAAGAACTGCAGTCCTGCCTCCCCACTGGTCAGCCAATGACCCTCCTGCTCACAACCCAGAAGGAACAGCAGGTAAGTGTGGGTGGTGCAAGGGAACATGGGAGAGCATAAATGCGGACAATCCATCATGGTGCCCCTGGGGTTCCCTAAAGGTTTTGTTTGACTTCTCCTCCAACGCATCAAGTACATTCCTGTCATATGGCTGAGGTGAGAACTATACTCAGAATTACAAATTTGAAACTAATCCATTTATTTCATCATCATGGTCAAAATTAATGACCAAACTAAATCTAAATACAAATCAAGTTTATTAAAATTACCTATACTTTTTCATACAGAAAATTTTACTCTCTGGATTTTTCTAGAGGAAATAATCAGGGACACACTCAGAGATGTATTAGAAAACTGGTTTTCATCTCAGCATCATACATAAAATGAACCAGTATCTGGAAATACCATAAATGCCTGAAGTTAGGAGTCTGGTTTACAAAATTTTCCTGTACACCTCTATCTGAAGGAATACAATGCAGCCATAAAAAATGCAGAGTGATGATATATCAAGTCACATGACAAAGCACATTGAAAGTCAGCAAATGGCCAAAATTTGTAATACTTTTTTATATTGGCAGGCATTCAGGGCATACATGATGAATAAATACAGGCCATCAGTGGTTTCCCTCAGACCAGAAGAACTTAGTGGTAGGTTCCAGGGAGAGGCTCTGGATTAAATCTTGACTCCTTCACTTCCCAGAGCAACACTAGAAAAATCATTTAAGTTCCCTGTGCCTCAGTTTCCTCGTATTAAGCAAGCAGTTGCTCGGTGTCCCTTCTTCGTGGAGGTTTGACTCAAGCGTGAACAGAGTCATGGTTCTAGAGAGCACAAGGCATCCAGCAGGCACTCGTAAATGTCATCTTTTGTTCCGAATTATTATTTGTGCCATTCCCTATTTAATCTTCCTATTTTCTACATGGAACTGTCTGACTCATATAATCATGGGAATGAAAATTTTTTTAATCCATTTCAGTCAACGAGATGAATTCAATAAAGAGATGAGTGAGAACTATTTTGCAATAATTGACACAACATCTGCTATTTCTAGAACGAAATCAAATAAAATACAGTCAACTCTATTCTATACCAGCACATTCATTTATCTGCGACTAATCTTGCTTTCCTGCTTTTACTGGCTTCATTAGGCATTGGATGCAACATCATATGTCACAGCTCTATCTAGCGTCTGTTTACTTTCTCTCCCACAGCCAGTAGCTCAGCAAGAGCCTAGGACACCGATTCTCTCAGTCATCTATCTGGTTGGGGAAGGTGCAAACCAGTGGTACAGGAACTGAGAGTCAGAACCAGCGCCCCTACCTCAGTGAGGGGGAGCTGTGCCCCAATTCACAAGGTAAGAACAGAGTGTGGGTCCCTCCCAGGCCTCTCGATCCTCCCTATCACAATCCCACACACAGCAGAGTCTGGAGGGGGAGAGAGAGGTCTTTAACTTCCTGCCATATGACAATAGCAGACTCTGGGAATGACTGAACTCACAAGTGGTGATAAAGTTCCATTCTGTTGAAAACACATAAGTTTGCATATATGTGTATTTAAAAGCACAGTCCCTAGGGCCTCCCTGGTGGCACAGCGGGTTGAGCACCGCCCTGTGAAGCATCCGCAGCACAGCAGCGCGATCCCGGTCAGGGAGGGGACCCACATGGTGCAGCAGACCTCTCCTGACTCGCCCTCTGCTCCCCTCAGCAGTGTGTTTCAGTCGGTTCTGCTCCCCACTCTGTCTCTGGTGACTCCTTTCACTCCTGTACCTCTGGCCTGCACCCCCAACTATTGGATGCATAAACAAATAAATCTTTTAAAAAAAAAAAGCACAGCCTCTAGGGATTATCTGATATCAGCTCTCCTTCCCTCTCCATTAAACACACAGATCCTCTGCTTTTGGTGCAGACCTAGAAGGCAGGTGTTGCTTAAAATTTCAGAACCCAGGTCACTAGGTTTACAGTCTGTGTGGTCAAAGTCAAGGTTTCCCTAGAGAAGACTTTGCCAGAAGATTTCTCCCCTCCCTTCTCTGGTGTCCTGCTAGAGAGGACACTTATGTGTCTCCTCTCCCTCCATCACTCCCCCTCCCTCTAACATCCATCTCTCCATCTCCCCAGCCCCTTTCTGTGGTGCTGCAGCCTCACTGGACTAATTGATCCTTCACACTAAGCCACTTGTTTGAAAGAGGGAAATTTTTCTCAAATGAAAATGGTTATAAAACCTGTACACTTCAACATATACACGATGGAATACTACTCAGCAATCAAAAATGAAAAACTAGATGCATTCATAGGAACATGGATGGAACTAGAAGGGAGGATGCCCAGCGAAATAAGTCAGAAGGCAAAAGAAAAATGCCAGATGGTTCCTCCCCTAGGAGGAATATAAGGGAACCAAATAAGGATCAAGGAAAGGAATAAGAACAATAATAATAACAAGAAGAAAGAAAAAAAAACAAAAATGAAAAGAAAAGGACAAATTGGGGACACTTGGTGGGGAGGGAAGAGGGGAAGGATGGAGGGCAGATGGGAGCGCAGGGGACTGAGGTGATGGTGCATTGGTATTACGGTGATTGGGGATACAATTGATGTCAAATATATGTAAATTTTTAAAAAGTATATTAAAAAACTAAAAAGTAATTTAAAAAAATTTTAAAAACCTGTACACTTCAATAAAAAAATAAAAGTAGATTAAAAAAAAGACAATGGTAACACCACCGATGTCTTTGCCTTAAATCACGCATGTGAAAGCCCAGTGCCTGGGCAGTCACAGATGGCAGAGGAGTGTAGTTTTCTTCTCAGCTCTCTCCTAGTCAACTGGTCGCCACGACATTTCATTGAACGTACACTTGTTAGGACTTAATTACAAGTCACAGATAACCTTCCAGTGACTCCCATACGTAGGGGCTTATCTCTTTCCCCAGTAAAAAGTGTACTGGTAAGTTGCTGCTAGGGTTGACTTATTGGAGCCTCTCCTTTTGGCTTTATCCTCATGGTTGCAAAATAGGTGCATGAGTTCCGGGCATCGTATCTAGATTCACGGCAAGGAGATGAAAAACAGGTGAATATCTTCTCTTTCAATGGAAAAAAAAAAAGAAAGGTTTTCCTAGAAATATTCAACAATGGGCTCGTCTTTACATTATACTGACTAATTCTGTACACGTGACCACTTACAGCATCAAGAGAAACTAGGAAACCACATCCTTGTTTTGTTCCTTCAGTCTCTGCAGAAGGAGGTTTGGGGATGACAAAGCTGGCAACCTGCAGAGTCTTCCCAGAGGGTTGAACATTTTCAGATTAGACCTGCCAGGTCTAAATGTTATGTAAAATAAACACATAAATTAAATGTCAAAACTAAACATATGGCTTACCAGCTACCACATGGGGTTCTGCCCCTCCTGAGTTTATAGAAGTTCTCCAGCTGGCTGCACCTCAGAATCACCTGAGGAGCTTGTGAAGCACACCAACACCTCAGCCCCACCTCAGAGTAAGGCAACCACCAGGCTTGGAGGCCACAGATCAGATCCCTTCCTTCCAGGAACGCTCAGGCCTGCAGGTCTGCAGTGCACAGAGAGTACGGGGTAGCCACCAGAGGGCGCAAGAGACAATTCAGCCCAGAGAACTCGAGCCGGGTCCCCAGAGGAGGCTGCGGAGGAAGGGGACCCAGGTCTCCGGCAGCCTCCCATTCACCAAGGGACAGTACCACCGAGATAGAACAAATGGCCCAGGATCTCCCAGAACCACTCACTAAGTCTGCTGGATCCTGCCCACAACGCTGAGGGCTACTTTGTACTTTTGGTGATTTGGCAAACTGAACCCAGAAAGACTCTGATATCTGCCCCAGATGAGCTGGCATCACCCCCGCAGTGCCTGTCCCCTTTGTCACACAGTCCCTCCAGCTCTACCCCCAGCCTGTGGTTCTGCAGAGGCAGCCCCTCAGAGGCTGCTAGTGTGCTGCTGCTGCCGCCAGGAAGCTCTCCTTCCAGGGTCTAGCTGGCATTTCCACCAGTAGAGAGAACCAGATTGGTAATGGCCTTGCACAGAACACAGCCCTCATTCTAATCCGCCTGGCACTTGCGGTTTATGTAAAGCCACAAAGTCGGCATGAGAAGTTCTAATTGCCACACGAATTAGTAAAAAAAAATAAAGAAAAAAGCAAGGTTTACAGAAATGCCTACAAGTACCCTATAAATGGCTGCAATTGATCTGAGACATTGCAAAGACAGGCTGGGACAAAGGCCAGCTCAGGCACAGTCCCAGCCCCACAAGTGCTGTGGACAAAAGCCCCAAATCCAGCTTCCAGCCCCACCTTGCAGCCCCGCCCCGGCAAGAGCTGGGAAAGTCACAGACAGCTTCTTAAGTGCCTGGAGCAGGTGACTGCACTCACCACCAACCAGCACCTCCCGCCATCGCTGCAGGAACACGTTCATGGTTAATCAGTTCGATTGATCACTGTTGATTAAGTAAAAACCTGCTTTCTAAACATTTTCTCTCTAAGCAGAATTTTTGCAGGCAGCTAGAAAACAGGAGACTAATTAGGGCTTTTAATTTAAAGCCAAGCAGGGGGAGGATCATTACATTAGTGGAGACTTCAGGAAGGGAGGATCAGACACCACAGGGGAGGCTAAGCTGACATGCTCCCCTGGGGACCTCCCAACCTGCCTTCCCCTTCTCAGGTCAAGAGCCGCGGTGACCGGGTCAGATGGGGACATCACAGAGGCGCCCACCGATAATATAGATCCTGGGCAGGCCTGAGTCACGTCAGGGCTGTTAAATTGATCCACTCCATTCAGCACCTGGCCAACCCAGATGGAAAAATCGATGGCCAGCGGGCGGGTTAGGTGCCAGATAAGTGACCGCGGAGTATTTTTGTTAGCGCCTCACAGAGAATAATGATCTCAACCGCCCTGAGTGTTCTAAATCTAAGCAAAATGCTCAGCGAATCCAATGAGGCCCAGCTAGGACCAGAGGGGTGGGGCGGCGATATGGTGGGGCGCAGTCCACCGGGGAGGGTCCGGCTCAACCCCGTGGAAGGTATTTCTAAACGTGGTCTCTCCCGGAAGTGAGGAAGCGGACCCAGGAGGGCACCGCGGGAGGTCACCCTGTCTCTCCTTTATCTCCAGAGCTAGGCGGCTCCCATGGGGGTTAACAGAGCAGCAGGGAAGCCCCGTCACCAGCTGGGCTGCCAGCCAGGCAGCTCTAAATGGGAAGAGGGAACCGCCGAGCGGCCCTTCAGACAGCAAAGGGTGCATTTCCCGCGCATCACCGCCTCTGCTGCGGAATAGTCTTAGGCGCCACACAGCTGCAGTAGAGACAAGCCTCGCCCAGTCTCTCACTCTTCATTAAGTCTGGGAGCCCTCCCCCCAACTCTCCCTGGATCAGGAGACCCCACACACACACAGACAACACGCCCCTGAGGAGGAATTTTTCAGGAAGCACAAACGTTTGCCCGCAGCTAAATGTGAAATATCTTTATGGACAAATACCCAGCTCCTCTAGAATCCTAACCAGAAATGATGTCAGTTACTGTGAAAAAGTATAAACCAAAGATGGAAATTAATTTTCAGTTGCTCATCAGTCATTTTGAGGTTCAGATCCCCACCCTGAACCACACCAGCTGCAAATGAAACGGCCCCACAGGCTCCAGGCAAAGTCAGCCATGTGCCTCTCCAAAGGCAGCAGAGAAACTGAAAGTTCTAGACTGTCATCTCCAGCCCTCTGTTCTGTCTGGCCTCTGCCCGCTCTTCTCCAGAGCTGTATTATTCCATCTCGACCTCAGTCTTGTAGAGGAACATAAAGCAATGTACAGCCACTTGCTGCCACAGGGAAGGTGCTTTTCTTCATCTGGATGACCGATATCCCAAAACCTGGAGGGAGAGACGCGGCCTGGGGACCGTGCCTAAGATGGGTCTCCTCAGCCAAGAGAGCGAGTTAGGGTAGAAACATGCATGTCACGACACCCCGGTCCTGCAGCAGACAGGGAAACTTTTAATAGGAGCAGGGGCTGCATCAAAGCAACTTGTAATTAGCTACAAATTTGGCTCATGGTTCTGCAATTTATACAGATTAGCTGCACTGACCTTCCGGGCCCCAGGGTATGCATCTCACAAATGTGGTCACAGAGTGACCTCTAGCGTTAAAAGGGAAGGAATTTATTTTAAAGATAACATCCAGAAAGCTAACGTCTCCTCTGGAGCCTGCTACCCCTAGGAAATCTTCATAATGTTGTAAAATAGAGATTTTTTTTTTTGTCATTCAGTATTTAAATTGTCTTTCTTAGGGAACATTCTAAACCTTCTGTCATGGAAATTTTTCCAAAGGGTTTGCATGGTTCTGAGATTTGTTTTTTCTTTTCATGATGTGTTGAGGTTGTGTGAAAATTTTCTTTTAAAAAAATATGAGTCTTGTCATTCTCTCTGGTCTGCAGACAATAAGGTGGTTCATTGGCCCCTATTAAGGAGGATGGACAAGTTCTCAGCCCCAGCTAAAACTGAAGTGGGGGACAGGGGCGTTCAACTCTTTTCATTCACGGAAAATAAATGTGGGGGGAACCACAGCTGAGGGGACAGCATTGGGGTTGGTGTTGATCCTCTTCCACCTTATGGGCTCAGAGCTGACAGATGGAGGGGTAGCAGCACACAGCTGCACCCCATTTAGTCTGCTGCCCTGACCTCATAATTGCAGGACCAGGGCAAGATGCAAATTCGGGGTCCCTTCTTGACAAAGCAGGGGGCAAAGACACCAGAGGTCCCGACATACGAAGCCTTTCCCCCTTCTGCAGCCCCACTTTCACGCCTGTGGCGTTCTCTTTTGCCACTGACTGCATACACCGTAAGGAAAGAAAACTTAAAATTTTAAGTTATTTCTTCACTCGGCCTTTCATCTTCACCTAGCGCGACGCCGGCTGAAATGCAAACACGAGGGCGCGGCCCACGCGTGCTCCCAGAGGCGTTGGCTCGGCCTCCACACTGGCCTGGGCTTCGAGCCTCAAGGGCGGTTACCTGGGAAGCTGCGCAGAGCAACCTCCGCTGTTTTCACTCCCCTCGGCGGCGTGTTCGCTCTCCAACACCCGCGCTGCTTTACCAAGAGTCGGAAGGACTGAAGGGGGAGGCTGGTGAACCCCAAATCTTCACTCTCAGCAGAGCGGGAGGCTGTCACGGGCGGGAAAGTGTTCCCTGGCGTTTCCCGGGACGCTTGTCCTCTGTTCGAACCAGCTCGGCTCCAGTGGAACCGGCCCGGCCCGCAGTCAGTGGCAGTCGCACATCACACTCACCTTGTCCCCACCTTGTCCCCCCGCCCCCTGCCACCCCCCCCCCCCATGTCTCCCGGGCGCCACAGCGCTACAGAGCGCGAGAGGCTAACACGCCAGCCTCCCCCGCCCGGGGCCCAGTCCAGCGTCTGCACCTGCGTTCCAAGACGAAATGACCCAGCAATTCAAGACGGCAACGGCACAGCGGAAAGCAAGTTCCGGCCTCTGAGGGCAGCTCCCCGTCCCTGAGCGCCCATGGGGACAGCCGCGGGGGCCCTCAGAGCAGCGCTCCGCAGCCTCCGCTGCAGGGCCCGTCCCGGCAGTGGGAGCAGGTAGAGGTCCCCGCCACAGCGCAGGGGCCCGGGGCCATCCTCCCTGAGGAGTAAGAACACAGCTAAGACTGACTTTCACAGGCACCTCACCGGGAGCTGGGCAGTCCGGAAGCGTCAGGTTCCTCAGGGTAAGTGCAGAGGTCAGACATCAGAATGAAAGGAAGTGTTCAGTATGGTCTCGAGATGGGGGATGGCCTGGCTCCCACTCAGGCGTCTAGTTCTGCAGAACAGCGGTCCCCAGCTCACAGCAATAGCCCCTCTTTACACCCAGAGCCCCCTGTCTCACTCCCCACTGCATCCCCATGTTCACCTGGCCCCCAGCCCGCTGGCCCTCCCCAGGAGTTTCTGCCTCCTACGGTGCCTCCACCCTGGTCCCCTCCAGCACTCACCAGGGAGTTCCCACTTGGGAAATGCCTCTCAATTATCTCCACCGTGATGCTTCTCCCCACCCTAATTCACCAGCCCCTGACCCTTCTGAGGGCAGTGCTATTGTATCTAAGCTGCTTTTCAGGCAAGTGCCCTCTATCCCCAGCCTTCTCTTGTCTTCTCTTCTTCATGCTATCCTGCCTGTTGGGGGTGTGATGGCACCCTCCATCCTGGCTGCTTCCATTCACCCATCCAAACTCAATGCCCACATGCACACACCTGAGCACTTGCGTGCATGTGTGTCTTGAGTGTGTGTAGCATGTGTATGTGTGTGCTCAAGTGCATGTAGTGTGTGTATGCATGTGTGTGCATGTATGTGTGAACGCATATGCATTGCAGGAAGGATTTCAGAAGGAATCTTCTGTTCAAACAATTTCTCCCAGCTGTCTCTGCCACCAGCACCTTCGCTTTTTATAAACAGATCCACAATGGGGTGTGAGATTTTTCAGCCTTCTGTGGAGGCAGCAGGAGATGAGTGGAAGCTGCCTTCCAGCAGTGCCTTGATGCTGGAGGCAAATGCAGGCTGATAGGTGACTGGCGACTCCCTGATCAGCTCTGATTTCAAGCAAACTGATCTGTATTCCTCATAAGCATTCTGAGACCCTAAAGACCATATGCTCAATCTGGGGACCCAGCAAACACCATCACTTTAGACTTGAGTGAGTCATTTCCCTCTGTTTCTCACTTGAATATGAAGTGGCAAGGACGAAGTGGAGTAACAAAGACTTGAGCGCTACAAAAAAGCTAAAAACGCTACAGAAGTACCACACATCAGCCAGCACTGTGCTTGATGGCAGGAAGAACGGGGAGTCCCCATCTCTAGCCTGGAAATTTAAAATGCTGCTAAGGTGCTATCAACATTCTCTCTGGGAATATATTTGCATAAGCATTGTTTGGCGATCTTGCACAGTAACTAAAAAATCTGCTCCCCCCAAAAGAATACAAGAGTAGAAAAACTCCCAGCCTGGTCACATTAGTGCGACCCTTTTGGCGGGCACGCAGTCACCCCATGCCCCAGGAGAGTCCTATACATGACCCTAAAAAGTCTCCTGCTTTTCTTCCCTTACTTAGCATTAGATTTGGAACTTTTTCCCAAGTCCCTAAGAACCTGCTCTGGTTTACCGAATGTTCACAGCCCCCTTTAGCTGTTCATTTAGTGGCTTCCTTTTATTTGTTTTTCCTCGCCCTCCTTTCCATGACAGTATTACAACGCTGTGATGAACGTCCTTGAAAACATGCTGATTTGACCATCTCTCATTAATTCCTTAATTAGAGCTTCCTAGACATTGAATTGCTGGAAGCAAAGGTATCAGACATTTTTGAAATGCCTCATTTTTTACTGTCAAGGTCACGTTAGTAACCGCACTTGTCCTGAAGCCCCAGCGCCCACAGCGCCGCTTGTTACCCCTTGTACCCCGAGTTCCTTTGTCTGATGGGTGGCTTCTCAGCTTCTACTTGACTTGTTGATGCCTGCGGGGCTGACAGGTCAGCAGAGGGTCTCACAGAGCGAACAAGCAACCCTGGGTGCAGAAAAAGGACGAGCTCCACTACCACGAAGAGGAGAGGGGACAGTGGATGTGCAGACACCCTCAGCCCTCGGGTCACAGACTAGCAGGGAGTCCAGAGAGAAGACAACTCCAAAGCCAGGTGCATTAAGGACCCATGAAGGTCTCTTCAGGGTGTGTGTGTGTGTGTGTGTGTGTGTATGTGCACGTATGTGTCTCCTGCACAAAGCAGCTCCAGTGCCCTACCGCTCTACTCATACCTGGTGACGGCTCACGAGAATGGGACGGCACAGCTCTGGATAGCGAACTGGAAAAGGTGATACCTGGACTGAGGCAGGAGGAAGACTCTTCCCGATGCCCAGGGCATCTCAGAACACGGTCACTTCCACCGTGGGCAGCTCTGCGTTCAGCTCAGACCTGATCCCACCAAAGGCTTTACCAACGGCTGTCCCATAGTCAAGGATGCAAACAGGTGCCTGCGGGGGCTTCTCTCCCAAGGTCACTGGTAAAATCAAAGATTTTATAAAGAAACAATCCATGTCGCCCAGCAGAAGTCTGACGGGTAAGGACCGTTCAAGCAATGATGTAGCATCAACTGTTTAGGAAAAGTAAGGAAACTGTTGCTGCTGAAATCATTCCCAGAAATGCAATGCCTTAAACGAAAATAAAATAATTCAAAAAAACCAAAGTGTGACCTTAACATATGCTCAAGGGGCTATTTAAAGTGGAAAATGTGGGTTACCAGAAGCCGGAATCAGTGTGCGACACAGACCACGATGCTGACGTTTCTATCTCTGCAATGTCATCTTGGGGACTCCTTTTATCTTGCCTCTATTTTCTAAGTGGCACTCTGCTTTTTATGTAGTATATACTTTTATATTTTAAAATTGCATTAACGCGCAAATCGTGTGGCTGGATCTGCTGGTTTGCTTCGTTTACCCCCTCCCTCCACCCCAGGGCAGCAAGTTCCTGGGACCAAATCACCGACCGGCAGACAGCAGTGGGCTCAGAAGGCAGAGCCTAACAGCCTAAGCTTCGGGCAGGTTATTAAGATGTAATTAGTGGCCTGCATTTCTCAGGGCACCTGGGAAGGAAGTAATTCCCTTGTCAGCCCCAGGAAAAAGACTCCAGACTTAGAGTTCCCAGCAAGTTGGAACACAAATTTACACCACAAGGTCCCAGCCCCAGGAGGGCCTGCTTCAAACCACAGCAGTCAGAAAGTGCAGGAGAAGGATGCACAGAAGCAGGACAAGGGAGGGCCGGGGCCAGCCCTGCTTGGTGGAGAAGGGCCTCTGTGATGTCTTCGAGCTGGGAGGGCTGCTTCCATTAGAGTCGCCTGCAGAGGGTGGAGGGGCCCCGGCTCCTGAGCTCCCCAACTATCACATCCTTGCAGGTGAATCCACAGACCTGATCGGGGCAGATATGGTTTTGGAACCCAGAGTAAATAAAGCCAGCAGGAAGGAGCCCAGACAGCCACAAGCGCCTTCTGGCGGGCATACTGTGCTTGACGCAATACTTTTTGTTCAGTAGAGTACACGTGTGTAGAACCTAAGTGTAGGGCTCATTTTCCCTCCACGTTCTATTTCTGGAACGCATAGATTTGGCCACCGGTCAGGTATTCATTTGGATGGCAGTGGGGAAAGAGAAGGGGTCCCCAGAGACAGGTACAACCTGGGACCCAGACTCTCATCTGCCAGCAGCCACCCACTGAGTGCTGTGACGTCACAGCTGCCCTGCTGCGGGAAGGTGGCAACTCCTCTGCTGGGAGCAGAGCACCCCAAGAGGGGATCGCCAGCCCTGGAAAGAGTTGCAATAAAATAAATTAAAATGAGCAGAAAAGGAATGCATGGAAGCAAGGAACTTTTTTCCAATGAAATGTCTTCCTGATTAGATGACCCCCAAGAAAAAAGGGAAAGGCTTTTTCATCCAGAGTTTACATCTCCGCAGACACCCCCTCACAAAGGGAAATGCCCAGGAACATGCCAGGAAGATGCCCTCCACTCGACCTGGGAAGAGGGGGCACTGCCATCCCTGCCTAAGAGGGCATAGCGGTAGGAAGGGGTGTCACAGGAGCAAGGGATGGTTCTGGGCAGACAGGTCAAGGAAGGAGAGAGTCTCGGAGCCCTCGGTGGCTTTTCATGCTTTATTTAGTAGAGAAGGCCAGGTACATGGCAGGCATGGGTGCCGGGGGGCCAGGAGGCTGGCAGGCCTCCCAGCCACCAGCGCATCTCACCCTCTCGACTGCTTCTTCTTTCTCTGCTGCTGCTGCTGCTGCTGCTTGTTCGTCAGTCGGTCCTGTCCTCGCAGTTCTGGCGTCCTCATGACACCGCCCATTTAAGCCCGTGTCCCAACTCAGGTGCGCCCACTTGCGCATGCCCACCCTGGAATGCTCACAGCACCGCAGGTGTCCATCCTCACAGTGGTGGGAGGGTGGAAAGACCTGATCATTCTCTGACCCTACAGAGGGGAACTGGCGCTTCCTCCTGGAGGAGTTAGGGACCCGCTCTGAGCTGGGTCTGGACGTCTCTGGACAGACAACCTGGGCTCTGGAGACACAGCAGGCCCCCACCCCACTGGAGGAACGCTCAAGACCAGTACTGCGTTTTATTAAGTGGTTTTTTTATGAGTTGCAAATAGTAGGCACTTGACCTGAAACCTCAGAGAGACTTGCAGATTGAAATCACTTTCTCATTCAGCTCCTCGTCACAACTGCCCATTAACTGATTCAGTGACCATCAGCCCCCACTTAACCTCTGCTGCAGCGCTCCTTCGCCCATAATAAGACCCCTTTCCACCCAGCCACGCAGAGGCCACATGGTGGGCCAGTCCTCAGTCACTCCAGGATGGACATTAGCAGCTCACCTGAAACGCTGCCCAAGTGCAGACTCCCCGCCCCCCATCATTTCAGATTCCCTAATGGAGGAGACACCTAGTGACCTGCATTTTTCTAATGAGCATCCGTGAAAGGGTGGGTGCAGGTGGTCGAAGAACCCCACACAAAAGCAGAAGCTGATGCCTTCTTCTCATGCAAACTTCTGTCAGTCAGTGAACTTATAAACCACGGCAAAGAGAGAGTAAGAGCAAGTGACAATGCCATCGCTGGTGTCAGCATAAACTTTCACTCTCATAGAAATGATGAGAATAAATTTTGATAGAATGCCACGAGCACAGCAACCAGTAGGAGTTCAATTCGGCTGAATGATGAGTGACGCCTTTCTAAACAGAGCTTTAAAAAAATTCCACATTCTCCTGTTCTAAAACACTAAATTATTAATCATCAACAAAAAAGCAAGTTAAAGAAAGATTACCCTGGCGGGGTTTCATACACCATTGCTCTCAAAGTGAATTCTGACCCAAATCCAATGAGCTGACCCAAATCCAATGAGCTAACTCAAAGCAGCGATTTCCAGCTTCCAGGCGAACAGAGCTGACGGGAACTGTGCATCTGAAAACCCTGCTGCGGGAGACCCGGCGCAGTTACATGGATTTTCTATCGTATGAGGCTCTCTTTCCCCGTCCTTGTCATAGCACTGGAGCCAGCCACAGAGGAAGCGTCTCAGAACAGGGCCCCAAATGCCGGGTGAGTGTGCGTGAGTGGGGGAGAGAGGGCCCTGTGCTCTCAAAGGCACCCCTGGCTCCCGACCTCCTCCCTGGTGCCCCCCTCGCTGGAGGAAGGAGGGGGACAAGTTCTGGTTGTCACTTCTGGCAGGACGGTTTTCTGTGAAAACCAGGGCGGCCGCAGGAGGACAGGGTGTGGCCCAGGGGGTGCTGGCCCTGAGCTCCGGAGAGCTCGGGAGGGAAAAGCCAAGGCGAAGGCTGCACCAGGAGCTGGGGGGCAGGAGGGGGGGCAGGAGGGGGCCTCCTTCGGGAATGGTTGGGGAGCGTATTTGGCTTGCTCTGGTTGGCCCTGAGTTGGAAGTGGGGACAAGACCAGGGAAGCGGTCAGTTACGGGTCAAGCCCTGGCCTGGGGCTAACTCCTGGACTGTCACTGGACACTCCAATCCAGGCCCGGCTGCCACTGGACACTCCAATCCAGGCCCGGCTGCCTGGGCGTTGTCATAGACAAAGGGTGATTTCTAGGCAGGTTGCCTCAGGCTGCGGTTCAGAGCTCTGGATAAATGGTCTGAGCAATCTGCATTCGTATACACAGTGACTCAGCTACAGAGAACATCTGATCTGTAACCAGGAACTACAAGGGAGCAGCAGCCCCTGACTCTGCCATCTACCCCTGCACCCACTCCCACCCCCACCCATGCCCCAGGCAAGACCCAAGACACAGGAGGGGAAGGGCCAGGTCAGCACTGCCCCATCACAGGCAGGGCTCTTGATCACCAGCAGGGGGTGCACGTGGGGCTAGAAGCCCAGTCCCTCCCAACTTAAGACATTCGAAGGCCATTGTACTTGCCAGAAGAAAGGAAGCAATGATTATTAGCCCACACAGACACAGTACAAATTTAAGGGTAGAAAATAAATAGGATATATAATTTCAAAACAAGCAGACGAAGAAAAAGAATTTCTAAAACTCAGCTTCTAGTAATAATCAAAGATGTTTAAAAGAAAGAATGTAGAAGAAATACATCTAAGCATATTAACAATAAATGTGAATGGATTAAACTCTCCAGTTAAAAGTAGATTTTTTTCAGTTACTTGTAAAAATTAATCTATAAGATCTACATATAAGGAAACATTATTAAATGTTTAAATTGTATGCAATTTAAAATGTATTAGACAATGCCATAGACAGTTTATGGAAATATCTGTTGGTGGATGAGGACAAATGTGAATGCCATCTGTACCTGTAAAGTTGTATTTCCTTTTAATAAATTCCTAGAGCAAACATGTAGCAAAATGTTAAAGAAGATTAAATCTAGATGAAAGGTTTACATCATATTTATATTTGGGGGCATTTTTAAAATATTTCATGATGAAAAAAGGTAAACTAATTCAACAACTGAATAAAACAAAGTGATATAATATCAATTTAGGGTCTTTGCAAACATTTTTCATGTTGAGAAATATATAAGATATGTATGATGAAATGCAAATCAAGACCACAATGAGGTACCACCTTACACCAGTAAGAATGGCACACATCAAAAAAACCAACCACAACAAATGTTGGCGGGGATGTGGAGAAAAAGGAACCCTGGTACACTGCTGGTGGGAATGCAAGCTAATCCAACCATTATGGAAGGCCGTATGGAGGTTCCTCAGTCTACTAGAAATGGAACTACCATATGATCCAGCAATCCCGCTCTTGGGAATCTACCCAAAGAGCACCTTTACCCCTATGTTTATTGCAGCACTATTTGTAATTGGTAGGACCTGGAAACAACCCAAATGCCCAAAAGTAGAGGACTGGATCAAGAAAATGTGGTACTTATACACAATGGAATATTATACAGCAATCAAATATGAGAAACTAGGGACATTTATAGAAATATGGATGGAACTAGAAGGAATTATACCCAGTGAAACAAGTCAGAAGGCAAGAGAAAAATATCGGATGGCTTCACGATTAGGAGGAATATGAAAGAAGAACAACAACAACAAAGAATAAGCTCAAGGAAATGGGCAATTATAACCAAAAGCAAACAAAAAAGTCAACAAAATCAAAAAGTCAAAGATAAACCAAAGGGACCATGGGGGGGGGGAGGGGAGGGCAAAGACGGGGATGAGGGCAGAAAGAGCACAAGGGACTGAGATGATGGTGCACGGGTGGAATGGTGGTGGGGACCCCCTGGGGAATACAAATGATGTCAAATATAATTAATTAAATTTTTAAAAAAGATTGTTAAAAAAAAGATATGTATGGTCCTTGTATTTTTCTATATTCCCAATTGTATACAAGTAATGATGGTATTCTTATAAATTCAAATGTTGGTTTTATAATAATAAAATATTTACAGACAGAAGCAGCATTTTTTTAAAACACACTTTCTCAAAGTAAGGCCCTTTATTAAAAAAAAATAGCTATGAGATGCAATTCATTTATTCTAACTCATCAAGAGGAAACCCTTTACTCTGGCAGCTCCTTGACCCAATGCCTTTTATGGCCAGCAGGTGGCGGTGGCGCAATAGTCATTTTAAATCAAGAATTTAAAATCCAGACATTCCCAGAGTGAAATCCTCTTTACATCATGTCTGATGGTGTATCAAAGTTTGATCTGACTGATACGTGTGTCCTCCCAACATATGTTCATTTTTCTACATTCACTATGAATCTATGTTCCAAAGCTTTGACTTCTCCCACTCCGTTTGCAGAAGTAATTCCCTTGAAAATCAAAAGTTACAAAGCCAAAGAGAGTGAATTATGGAGTGCTATTCATGTGGTTCCTTAGTCCATAAACATAAACCTGACCAAAAATATTATCATTTTCAATTCAACATTTATCAGCCCATTGAAAAAAATTAGAAAACAAAATCCAAAAAATAGCCTCTTCCTCCAAACCATCTATGAACTCAATAGCTAAACGTCAACTCTGTATGGTGGTGCCAGATCAAAAACGGATTCCTCGGTGTCCATTACAGAAAGTTCAGTCTGTCTGCTGTGTGCCAGCCAACACATGGCTGTGAGCACTGCTAGCTCAACATGAGCATTAACTAAGGGAACCTGCAAGTGCAGCTGGGCCCAGAAACCAGCCCGAGAAGCTGCTCAACTTGACAGGTTTCCTGCTGAATGAGCAAGGTGCTTCCAGAAGATTCTGTGCACCAAGTGTCCACCCAGAGACCTCTTATACTCCTGTCTCCCTCAGCACTTCAAGAATACACAGTGACCTCCCTGCTCAGTCCCAGCCTCCTTGGCATCAGAAAACCCAGGGACTGAGAACAGGACTTGCCCAACTTCCAGCAAATCAGAACCTTCTGTTGTTGTTTTCATCATTCTTTCTCAATCTCCTTTGTCTTTAGCCACTTCCAAGCTGTCTTGGGTCTTCTCTTTCTAACAACCCTCCATGGGACTCTCCCGTCCATGGAATGAGAACAACAGAATTGAAGTCTCTCAACACACTCGAGCCTGTTTCCCACCACTCAAGCTGCTCCGAACAAGTTGCCTGCAGGAGCACAGGCAATGGAAGCAGGTGCACCTGATGGGCTGACCTCAGATACCTGGACCACATCCCCATGTCCCACAGACAGACCATCCCGTCCAGCCTCCTGCCTCCAGACTCCACAGGCGATGGAAGCAGGTGCACCTGACAGGCTGACTCAGATACCTGGACCATATCCCCGTGTCCCACAGACAGACCGTCCCGTCCAGCCTCCTGCCTCCAGACTCCACAGGCGATGGAAGCAGGTGCACCTGACGGGCTGACCTCAGACACCTGTGCCACGTCCCCGTGTCCCACAGACAGACCGTCCCATCCAGCCTCTTGCCACCAGACTCCTTCTGCCCTTTGAGGTGGGCGTCATCAGTAAGTCTCATCTGAGTCTCACTAGTAGAGTATTTGTTGGAAAGTTTTTCAAAAACTCTCTCCCGAAACTCACTATGTGATACTCCTGCGTCTGGAGGCAAGACTGCAGACTCACAGGACAGTCATGTCCCCTCACTGATTCCGTTAAGTCTTAAATACCGTGGGCCTTATCGCCATCACCCTTTCCCTCCAGGACGAGCAAGAAGGCCTCCTGAGGCAGGAGAACGTTCTGTGAGACCAAGAACCCAGAAAACCACCTGCACTCGAAGAAAATGTGGAAATGAAAGAGATAAGCCAATAAACACAAAGAGACGTCCTTTTGGTCAAGTACAACTTGACTGTTTGTCTATGAGCAGGAGCATTATGAAAACTCGGTCAGTGTGGAAAATGGCCGTGGCGCTCCAGAAGGCTTTCTGGAGAAAGAGCGTGGTGGCCACTGAACATCCTTTTGGGGCCACAGAAGGGTTGGGGGAGGGAGGTCAGTGGAGAAGCCGAGCTGCAAACCAAGGCCCAGAAGGTGGGGAAGGTCTAGGAAGGAACGAGAAAGGAAAGCAAGGGTACCGCGAAGATGGGGATGTGAGCCTGCGGCCACCGCCCCAAGAAGGGCGGAAATTCTGATGGAAGGTTTACTGCAAAGCAAACTTTTCCTGTTGCCGAAACCAGAGGCTCTTCTAGTTAAAGGATGTCATTGCACATGTGCATTTCAGAAGACAAGAAAAGGTGCCAAGGCATACAAGCTCTGAAGAAAAGCCAACACCGGCTTTTGGAGGACACGGGGGAGCAGGGGACAGATGAACCCTATGCGTGTGTCACCCCAACGACTCCAGCCACCTTCTCTGGATTCTTGTCTGCCACGTGGCATTTGCGTCAAGGCCCGAGCAGTGGCTGTATATGAGTGCTCTTGGCATCCCCTGAACGTGACACGAATGAAATTCCGCAGTGGACACTTAGTGGCTACGGGACGCTCCTGGCACCGCTGCTGCTGAAAATAGTGCCCAGGTCACTTTTGCAGACTACGACCCAGACATTGGCCCAAAGGCCAAGCAGCTCACACAACATGGACCAAATCCACCCCCTTCCTCACCTCCACATCTCACCCACCTGTGTGTATGTCTTTGATCCATCCGAAAGGCATTGCTGTTTTATGTGCTCTGTTTATTCTAGTTCATAATGGGGGTGGAGGGTTAATTTTACTTTTGACATTTCCTTGCTCATTTTATTAGAATATATGATAAAGTACAGAAGGAAAAAAAAAACCTGTAGTTCCTAGACACACACAATGATTAACTCCAGCAATGAGCTAAAGAAGTAATCTAAAATGCAGTGAATGCTTACCATCGCCGAGAAGTCTCCAATAAGTTGTTGGGAAAGGCTGGATTTAGAGGGAGTCATTTGGGACTACTGGATGAGCTGGAAATATAGTCATCATTTTTCCTATTTTTAGATATAGCTATTTTCTTTGTGACTATTCACTATATTACACAAGTTCAGGGGCAGATTTGTTTTGGACAGTGAGGAACACCAAACTCATCATCCTCTTTCCTACAGTGGAGGGAACCAAAGCTCAGAGCATTTCAGCCACTTGTCCAGGATCACCAGGAGCAAGTGATAGAAATGGGACTTGAGTAGACTCAGCTGCTTCTATTACTAGGCCATTACTGCTACACCCGACATGCTCTCGGGAAACAGGGATACATGTGTCAAGGTAGCAAAATAAACAAGAATCAGGACTCACCAGGCTTGAAAGAGTAGGGTGCATGCAGTTTACATTTTTTCGATAGACGAAAAACCCAAGTGACAAGCAAATACATTAGAAAGTCTTATGTCCCTGGCAATGCACTCCTTTGCATGGAGGATTTTTTTAAATCTTATGTCCCTGGCAAGGCACTCCTTTGCAGGGTGGATTTTTTTAAATTATTATTCTGCAAAAGGACTTCCATTCACGTTTCTTACATCTCAACTTTTCCTGTTTGTCTAAACAAGTTGTTTAGTACATTACCCTCTAGTTCACCACACTCTTCCTATACAGAACTTGGAAATTTAGGTGAATTTCATAACTAGACAAAATTTAATTCATGGGCCTCCCTGGTGGCGCAAGGGGTTAAGCACTAACACTATGAAGCATCCAGGGCACTGCAGCACGAGTTCGATCCCTGCCACCAGCCTGGGAGGGGACCCACATGGCGCAGCAGACCCCTCCTGCCTCACCCGCTGCTCCCTCAGCAGTGTATTTCAGTCCATCTGCCTGTTCTGCTCCCTGCTCTGTCTCTGGTGAGTTCTCTCACCCCCACACCTCTGGCCTGTACCCCAGCTCTTGTACGCATAAGTGAATTTTTTTTAAAAAGTTAATTCATATCAGAGTTCAAAAAGTTCAAATTTCAGAGAATATCTTAGGGTCAACAGTCATGAGCTGGAACTTTCCTGCACACATTTCAAGTATTCAGCATTCCTCACAGAGAAGCCACAAAGTTCACTGAAGAAATAAACCTGCTTTGCACGCCTTACTTAGCATGTCACTGGGGTAAGATTATGCTGTTTCACATTTTCTATTTGACTTCAAGTCTCAGGAAAACCTCCTCTAATACCATGTGCTGCAGGCCCAGGGCCCAGGACCAAGTCCTTCTAAGGCCCAGGAAAACACTTTCTTCTTCTTTTTTTCTTTTTTTTGGTCATACGATGTTTTTCTCCAGCCATCAAGTCTCACACCAGACCTTTGACCTCTTCTCCTCCCCTCTTAGTCTCTGTGTCCACTCGTTTCACAAGCTTTTTGCTTTGTTGAGTTATCTGCTATTACATAAATGTCCAATAATTGTCTTTGTCATTCTGACTTGCTTTATGACATATTATTTTGGGCCCTGACACTTGGCTGTATTCATATTTTGTTCTAATCACTTTGTGGTGCAGTCTTTTGGGTTGTCTACATGTAGTATCATGTCAGCTGCAAATGACAGTTTCACTTCTTTTCCAAACTAGACTCCTCTTTCCTGTTTGTTGCCTGACTGTTCTAGTTTAATTTCTTTCAAAGAGAAAACAAACACAAACTTTCTGGTGAAAGAAAATGATTTTATAGATTAATAATGTCCTCTTTATCTACTAATACACTAATATCAATATACACTATTTGGGACTCACATGGAAAGATGCTCCTCGAGCCCATGGAAGTCACCCCAGACCCTTGCTCGGCCCTCGCACATCATCTCTCCGTGTCCTGGGTTCAATCTTGCTCTCACTGTTCTGGGCAGGAGAGAATGAAGTGGTGGCTTCCGTGAATACTGTCCCAGGCCACCCGCAGAGGCTGGGGTTTCAGTTGGCACCTTGCAGAGGACGACAGGCAACTCCAAGGTCCATAGGGCAATTCAATCGTCAACCAAAGGAAACTTAGTCCTGAAATCATAGTTTCTATCAGCAGAAATGTTTACCTGGAGCAACACCTTGATGCAGGTATAAGTACCATGGACCCCAGGCCAAGTCAAGGGGTCAGGGACCCCACCAGCCACCTCAACTGGCCCCTGCTCAGTGAAACCACTGGACACGGGCAGGCAGGATGGACCAAAAGAGAATCAGAGCCTCATCAGGATCACCTGCGTGGTACACCAGCTCCTGTTTTGGCAACCGCTTCAGTCTCTCCTGGGAGCCCCTCAGCTGCCCCTCATGGCTCGTTCCACCTGCTGTTGGTCTCCCCCCGACTCCCGGCTCCACTTTGCAATGTCACAGTGCGCCACCAAAGTACCAGCCCCAGTGCCCGCTTGCCCATCTGCTCGGAGCAGCGTCTTCCTGACCATCCCCCACCCACAGCGTGTCCACCGTGGTGTCACCCGCCAAATCAATCCCACACTCTCCGCATGGTTAGAAACCGAGAAACCAAGACTAATAAATCATTTGCCCGCACTCAGTCCACAGACGGTAAGTGTGGTTCAATGCAGGTAATTATAAAAAAAAATGACTTTGGGAGCAAAAAATCAAAACCTGGGAGTATGTGTCTAATAGAAAAAGCCTGCACAGAGATTTGGGAGTTCTAATGACTCCGAGGAGCAGGTGAAAGGTCCCGGCGCCTGACAGTCTCTGGGCCGCCTGATGAACGCAATCGATCCCTCCCTCCCTGCGCCATCCCCAGGCTTCATCTGCTGGCCCCCAGGCCCCAGTGCCAGGCTGCGGGGAGGCGGGGCTGGCGCAGTCCCCCTGCTCTAAAGTGTTTGCAGAAGAGAGCCTCCACCAACCCATCAATTACCAAGACTGTCAGCCCCAGAGGTGTCGGGACAGTGACGGGGCAGGTAAAAGCCTTCAGGGCTGAACTAAATGATTCCAAGTAGACAGCAAAGCTTCCCGTCTCCACGCCTGTCCTCTATCACCCCCACCCACCGCAAAGAACACATTTTTCTTTTCCCGTTAACTTTCACAAGGATGTTACAGTTTCTGTTAAAAAAAAAAAAAAGTAACGTGGATGACATGTCTTTATTATTTCATCTGTCATTCATGGCTGTGACAGACCCACTCCTAAGTTCCCAGCTCCGTCTGTCCAACGTGAACATCTGCTTGACGCTGGGTCCTTCCCCATTTCCTAACGAGAGTACCCCCTCCAGGAGACTGAGGAACTCTCTAGTACTAGGTGACAGATAAAAGACCAAGTTTCCTCTTGGGAATGTATTTGTTGACTACGAAAGGAGATGTTTCTGGGTATCATTCATAGCTGAAATGTTCATATGCATTATCAAGAAGTTCTTAGCCATTTTCCAGCAAAACATGATGTAGGGTCAGAGAATGATCAGGTATTTCCACCTCCCACCACTGTGAGGATGGACACCTCCAGTGCTGCGAGCATTCCAGGGTGGGCATGCGCAGGTGGGCACACCTGAGTTGGACACGGGCTTAAATGGGCAGCGTCATGAGGACATCAGGACCGACCAACAGAACTGACAGGACTGACAGTACTGATCAACGCGAGCAGCAACAGCAGAGAGAGAAGCAGCAGCCGAGAGGGTGAGATGCGCCAGGGGCTGGGAGGCCTGCCAGCCTCCCGGCCCCCCGGCACCCATGCCTGCCACATATCTGGCCACCTCTACTAATAAAAGCATGAAAAGCCACTAAGGGCTCCAAGACTCCCTTTCCTTGACCCGTCTGCCCAGACCCATCCCGAACCTTGCTCCTGTGCCACCCTTCCTGCCTGCTACACATGACATCAGGCCCAACCAGGATGCCACGACGGTTCTTGGGAACCTCTACAGTCGATGCCTCCAGCAGACGTTCACCATGGGGCTGGCACGCTCTCCAGCAGTGTGCGACTATCTCTGACAGCCCCAGAAAAGGCCAATTCCGTAAACTAGCAAATAAGTGCATAAAAATAATCCAGTAGATTGTTTGACAGAACTGAAACATTATTGTATCCTTCAATAACTGTTTTCCATAAAAACTGCATTCACTTTAGGTGTACAACCTGGTGATTTGGCCTACAGATACATAATGAATAACTACAATCAAGCCAATGAACATCTCCAGCTCCTCACACATTTGCCCTATTTTCTTTTTGTGCTGAAAACACCTGGAAGCTATTCTTCAGCAAATTTCCAGTACCGAGTGCAGTATTACTAAGTATATCCTGCTGTGCATTAGATCACTCGACCTGTTCATCCCACATAAATTCAGCTTTGTACCCTTCAGCCACCCTCTCCCACACCCCACCTCCTTGCCCAGTCACAAGACTTGACACTCGCCTCTTGGTAACCACTTGGGGATGTTCCACCTGGTGCCAGTCAGTGTGACACATTCGGGATACAGATGCTCAAACATTCCAACCCCTCCTACTTCAAGGACATCACAACCAAAAGTTTCACCTGTAGTGAGATACCTTCAGCAATTATTTTAACCACAGCAAGGAAAAAGGAATTTAGGTGATTCAATGAAAAGAATTTCAGAAAACAAGCACAAGAAAAAGGTAGATCTTCACTCCCGATAAAAGAAGAAACCCTGTAAAGGCATGCTATAGTCTATAAAAGGTATCGGCTGGGGTGCTTCACAAAGCTGCAGACGTCTGCATGTTACATTAAAAAGGTGGAAGCAAAACTAAGCACTCTGGCCTCAGAAGCGCCCCCGGCAAGGAGAACCCATAGCTACGTGTCCACAGCCCAGGGGTGAACTCACAGGCCCAGGAAGGCACTGAATCCACCTCATTTCATACGCACGGAGCAAACAACACTTTGTTCTGCTTTAACATCTACAACTGAGGTGACAGTGGAGGATAGAGACCGTTTTAGAAAACACATATTTCTAAATTCAGAAGATATTCAAATTCAGCATGTGTGGGGCGAAGATTACCACAAATGAACAGCATCTAAGTGAACTGCCAAACTCCCCGGCGTTGCTTTGGAGTTCATCTCAAAACTGGTTTGAGGAATTTGGTGTGTTTATCAGCTCTAAACGCATTCTCACTGATAACAGTTCTTCAAAAAGCTGAAAACCTAATACACGCCCACATTCATACTCACACACGCACCACACACACACCTTCCACTTTCTGGAACCCACACAAGACAACAAGACCAACAGCTATAGCTTAATTAGCGCCTTTTCTTACCAAAGCCTGTCACGGTGAGGTGCAAAAGAGGAAGAGATGGTTCATCGCTCGCTCAGCAGTGCCAAAGCAACAGATGAAAAGGAATGGAGGGAGAAGGGCAGATGCCCCCTTGTAGAGAGGCCAAAGCACAATCATGGCGAACACCAGCCAGCCTTGGCCTTGCAGAAAGCAGCGCTTCTATGGTACGAACAGCAGCAGCAAAACAACATCACATGCGAACCAATTAGAACATTCTTCAGAACAACTGAAAATTTCCTACCGTTTCTTCTTGGCCACCATCCAGACTCATCCGGAAGAGAACCAACCGTGAGAACACAGCTGGGCTCGGCACAAATAATGAAGGGCCGTCTAATTGGCCCACACGGCACATCTCACCTCTGGGTGGGAGGTTACGTGGCTCAAGACCCTGGGAGAACTCAGGGTCACACCCAGTGAGGGCCATTCTCTCGCCTCCCTGACCATCCAGGTGGAAATTATAGATCCCAGGATACTTTTCAAAATAGCACCAGGGCTCACCCAGCTGTCTGGCCTCAGTCTCAATAAAATCCAACTTAATGTTCCCAGCAGGGAATGAGCCTTTCTAGAATATAGAGGAGAGTCTGTGTTCCAGTTCACAATTATTAAACTGTCCTTCGAGCACTGTAATTACTTTATAATCCACGGAGAACCTTAAGATACTTGGAGCACCAGGGATGCCATGAAAGTCAATTCTATTGTAATTTATAATTGGATTTACCCATTGAGAAACAACTGGACACTAAAAGACAGTATCTTCCAGGGAATAACTTCACAGGTGTAGGCTTTACAGTTATCAAAGGGCTCACATGCAAGAAAATTCAATTTCCAACATGGTAACTAGTGAACACACACATAATTTGGGGTTGAGTTTTCTTCCTTTTTTTTTTTTTGAAGTCTTCAAAACTAACACTTTAATAGCTCAACCCCCTACTACTTTGATATATACTCAACTTGGGGGAAAGAGACCTAATGTGTCATGAAGACAAACCTAGTATAGGATAAATGCAAACGTGATCAAGCTTTTCTGACTTCCCACCGTTGGCGTGATGATGGATGCCTGAGGTCCTGCACGTGTGCCTAAGTTGGCATGCGCAGGTGGGTGCTCTAAGACACAGAGTGAGTGAGGGCAGTGTCACGAGGACGCCAGCAGAGGAGAAGCAGAAGCGAAGAGGAGAAAGAGAGAGCCCAGAGAGTGAAGATGTGCCGGGGACTAGGAGGCCTGCCAGCCTCCTGGCCCCCCGGCCCCCTGCCTGCCATGTTCCTGGTCGCCTCTGATAATAAAAGCCTGAAAAAGCCACCGAGGGTTCCAGGACTCCTCGTTGACCCTCGTTGCTCAGAATCGTCAAGAACTTGCTCACTGCACCTAGTTTTCATGAACTTTCTCTAATGAGAAGTGTATCCTTTAAAACAATGGATGCTAAGTGCTTTGTTTAAAAAGAATTAAACAAATTAAAAACCTACCAAATTTACTACTCATTTTATACTAACTTATCAAGAAGAAAATAAAGAGGTAAGTGAAAGCATTCAAAAGGGAACAGAATAACAGGTCAAAGTTCATGGGAACAGCCACAAAGGATGTGTCTAAATTTAAATATCACTTCTAAAATTCATCCTTCAACCTAGGATCTGAAAGATATTTCAGTAACATATTCAGCAAGCAGATCTCCAAGACAAATGAGCGAGGGATAGGACATGTTATTTGTATATTTTAAAAATTGATCCCAAAACATAGCAGCTTGGAACAACAAACACTTATTCTCGCATAGATTCTGTGAGCAGGAATCCTGGTCCAATTTAGTCAGGTGTCTCAAGTGAGTCCCATTTTTATATAGGTTCAACCGAAATGTGGGCAGGATGTAGGTTCCTCTTAAGGCTCAGGTGGGACTACAGCCACTCCCAAGGTGGGCTTTAGTTCCTCATGGGCTACTAGACAGAAGACCCTGGTCCCCGCTGGCTGTCAGCTGGAGGCCTCCCTTCCTTCCACGTGGACCTCTCCTCAGGCAGCTCACAACATGGTTGCTGGCTGGTCATTTTCAAAAACCAGAGAGCAAGAAGGAAGCCAAATCTTCCTGTTCCCTAATCTCAAAAGTGACATCCTTCACCATGTTAGAATTCAACCTGCCAGATGCAATAGGGTAAGCAACGCACTGTGAAGCAGACCACAGCCACTGCAGCATGAGTTCAATCCCTTCCCCCGGCTGCGGAGGGGACCTACATGGTGCAGCAGACCTCTCCTGCCTTACTCACTGCTCCCCTCAACAGTGTATTTCAGCAGATCCATCTGTTCTGTTCCCCGCTGTCTCTGGTGACTCCTCTCACCCCCCACACCTCTGGCCTGTACCTGTTACCCCAGTTCATGTATGCATAAATAAATTTTTTTAAAAAATCCAATTTGCCAGAAATGACGGTCCAGCCCGCACTCAAGGGGGAGAGATCACACCAGGAGGTGGGATCATGGGGTCCAGGGTGGGGGTGCATCTCAGAGTCTACCAGCCACAGGTAGGCAGCTGTGCATGGACCAGCTCAACCCCAATAAACACAGTAGCAGCCAAACTACTTAAAACATTTCCCAGTGAAATACCATAATAAACGTTTTCAATTCTTGCTCATTATATATATTTACTGAGTATATTTTTGCCTCTTTTTTAGACTGGCTCTGTGAAGGAACTTCTTTACACATCAAAACTAGCACCTCCAATATTTTGAGATTAATATGTCTTCCTAGTAAGATATATAATTGTTTCCCATCATATAACAGACCTGTTAGAATTTGAACATAAGGTGGTTTTTTTGTCCTGATATGCCATTTTATAAGATAAAACTCACCATTTGTCAGTTGTGTCTCATGCTAATTTCTTATAGCTTAGGTCACACCCTTTTCTCTTATTGGGTTTGTGTTCAGCTAAAATGCACACAAACTCCTGTAAAACTGTTATCCCCAAATATTTATTCTTATACCTTTAACAAAATATAGCTTTTTTATGTTCAAATATTACATTAAGATCAGCAGGCAGGTATATAATGCTTAGCATTTTCCAAATCACTTTCAAATACATTATCACAGAAATCTGAGACAATAGACCAGGGACTGAGTGTCTGAGTGCATTTTATAGCTATGGATGTAATTATTATTGCTGGATTCACCTTGTATAAAGGAATAATGTTCGTGTTTTGTGAAGACCTCACTCAAATGGAAGAGAACACTAACTAGCAAAATCGACAGAAAGTCACAATATTTGATATTCACCAAAAAAATATAAAGAGTAAACAAGCACATGGGAAAAGATCTTTACTATAAATATGAGAAAAGCAATTTGAACTAATGACTGCCATTTTAGAACTAATAAATGAGCAAAAAAATGAGGCAAAGCCCAGCACTGATAAAATTACACTGAAACCATTAAGCTTGTTATTTGCTAGTGACAATATAAATCAGCATAATTTTTCTAGAAAACTGTTGACAATGTATATTTTGGCCAAACAAAATTCATTTTCTTTAACCAAACAACCCATGTGTACAATTTAGTCTTAAGAAAATTATTTAGAAGTCATTTGCATGCAAAAGATGTTCACTAAAGTATTATTTACAATAGTAAAAAAAAAGGAAAAAATACAGGTTTATCTCATAGAAGGAAAACAAAGAAAACTTTGTTCAAATAACTCTCATCCAATCTCTCTCATAACTGTGCTTTGCTAATATGGGAGGAAAAAAATCACTGTATCCATTTCTACCTTATTTGCTCCCAGTGTTTCCAAAGAAAAAGGTGTTGCATTTCCCATGATACCTTCTCATCTGATTTTCTCATCCAACTAGGTGGATGAGTTTACCTTTGCCCAAGATGAGTCTGTGACCAACCACCAGCCAAAAACAGTCCCTTGGACAACTGTAACAGGGTGGTCCCCAGGAGAAGGGCAGGTTCCAGGTTCCCTGGCCCCACCCAAAGGAGGGTGGAGCTGAGCAGGGAGAAGAAGCTAGAGAGGAGACTGGAGAAGGAAGGAAGAAGGAGGGAGAGCGAGAAGGAGACCTGGAGGAGGCACGTGGAGCACAGAGACATGTGAAGAAACAGCACTTGCTTCTTGGTCCTGGACTGGCTGGGACATACACAGGTGAGCGACTCATGGGGAGGTGACAATGGCAGTTCTTATCTTGGTTGCGATTTTGCTCCTTTCCTCCCAGACTTGTCTGTTTCTGACCCTTTCCTATAGGTCTCCGCCAAAAGGTGCTTTAGACTTGTGGCAGGCTTTCAGGCCTTGCCTTGGGCCAGTCCTGTTTGGCTGGACTTTTACCCTCGAGGGCATGGGTAACTTTGGGTGCTTGATTTTAAAATTATATTTTCTGTCTTTTCTGTATTACACATTAATTGTATTAAAGTTCCTTTCCATGAAAGGTCTTATCTGTTTTTTCTGGAGGTAGCAGATGGCAGAACCTATAGAGCAGGCAGGTTTGGGCGTTCTGGGGTGCCCCTCTCCCTGCCCTGTAACACAACCACTAACCAAAGAAGGCCAACAGGTGCTCCAAAGACACACAGAAGCCACAGCCACAAGCCAGAGGGTCAGCCATGTCTGCACCCTGATCAAAGGACTGTGCAAATGTGTCTGCATGGCCACCATGCAGGCCACCTGGCCGCTGACTGTCCAGTGCCTGCCCCACCTAAACACCTTGGCAGCACACAGGTGCACCTGTGCTCGGCAGGCAGGTCTGGACTAGAACGTGTAGCAAGGCCGCCAAAGTCCTGCTGCTGGGGGCAGGGACCCACCATGCCCCTGCTGAGCCAGCCACACAAACACGACTGAGACTTTAACGTGAAGTTTGATGCTTTTTCTAGAAGGGAAATGTTCACTCGGTTCAGATATTTGCTGGGGTGTTTAGGGAATACCTGGTGGTGATAGGCAAAGCATTTAAGAGGGTTGCCCCTTGAACTACCAGGTGCCTTAACTTCCCCTCCTATGGGACACCAGGGGACCACCGAAGCATGAGGTTCAACACCAGTGTTTGACTTCCGAATTCACACCTTTCTGGTCACTTCATGACGCATTCATTGGTCTTGATGGGCAAGGACTAGGACAGGAAACCAAGCTTGCACCCGGCTGACCTGTCTCTGGGTAGCCCAACCTGGGTGTCAGCTTTGTTCTGCTGTGCCTGTGGCTGGAGCCCCACCTGCTGTTAACCCCCCTCAATCTGACTCACTGTCAAGTTTGTATCAAACAAGTCTAGGGCAGTTAAATCTGAGGCTTGGGTAATTAAGCAAACTCAGATGAGTATTATTTGGTCTGCACACAATTCTGTGAAAGGTTCCAGAGGGCTGTGCCTGAGGATTTGTGGGGGTTTGTTAGGAAATGGCTAATTATGACACCCACATGTGTTTTAGTGCAATTGGGCCCCTGGGACTGGCCACCCTCTGTCTATGAGTCAGCCTCACCTCTCGGGCAGCAACCACCGTGGTCTGCAGGCAGAAGATCACATTCAAACAGGCCTTGTTAGCGGCACTTTGGAGACAATGGCTCAGTCACCTTGCGCTGGCATATGGGACCAGCATTTTCCCTCCACATGGTCCTCAGACAACCAATACTAGGGACACTGGCATTAAAATTAGCCCCGGGCATGCTTCCCAGCCACTCCGGACTATTGGAAGGTATGCTTGATTGTCAAGAAATCGCAACTTCAGAGATGGCACCATTATCAAAGCATAACTTTTCTGTCACTCTACACCAGGGATTCCTTTCTGCAGGCAGAATGGGCAATGGGTACATGCGAGAGGAGCGTTTCAGTCACTCCTATACCTTGCTCTACCTGGTGTAAAAGTTCCAATCTCAGAACAGCTGGAGGACTTCTAAAAAAGAGGGTGGAAACCATCTCCTCCTGTTCCTGGGCACCCACCTGAGAGTTTCCCAGCCTCCCTGTCAGCAGTATGGTCACGCAAATGGGCCCAAGCCAAGGGACAGGAAACTGAAGTTGGAGCGTGTAGTGCCCCAGGCTTTTAAGAAGTGGCTGACCCTCCTAACCATCCTTTCTCTGTACACCAGTCCACGGAAACGACAGCAAGTGTGCAGGGCATGGAAGATCAGAAGACAAAAGGATCCCTGAGTTGCCTGTGGAATAAAGCTTCCCACCAGCCAGCAAAAGCTGCCTCAGATTATGTAGCAAAAAAATAAAGTTCTATTGTGAAGATGCATCAGGCGCAGTTGCACAGAGTAACCCAATCTCCTCTAATGCAGAGTGTCCTGCTCAGATCTGCATATTGGAACAGCCCCACATTTCAAATAGTGAGTTTGTGAGGAAGAAAAGCATCGGGCTTCCGTTTTACTGCAATACTTTTCGTGTTATCACTTTTCAAAGTGCCCGATACATCCCATCACTCCCAAAGCACCAAAATCTCAGACAACAAGGAAGCATTTTATTTATAGATTGGCTGCTGGGTCATCTCCTTCAGACTTCACACACAAGGGCAAAAAGTCGCCCCATACGATTTCCCTAAGTATTACATCCAATTTTCCTTGAATATCTCTAGTTCTGGTGTCTTGACAGCTTCCTGAGCAAAATTACTCTACTGCCTTATTGACCTTCATGCTTCAGAATGTTCTTTGCCTCCACGTCAGACTTCAGTTTTCCCCCTTCTAACTTCAGCAAATGACTGGCCAGACTGTAATGAATGAAATAGCCTGATAGGAAAAAATCGGAAGTTAGCATGGCCCTAACTAACTTAAATTGGCCTCTACTATGGGATCTTTGGGTACAACCTCATCGTTGTCTTACAAGAGTCCAGAGCACCTTCTCCACTTGACAGATGCTGAGGAACTCTTTCAAGAAACTCTTATAACACAATATGGAACCATGCCCAAAACTAGGTCTGGATGAGCCTAAGCTCAGCCCCCTCAACCCCCCCAACTTGGCTCCCAGGTATTCCGCTGATGGGAGCACTTGGCCCCTGATTCATGCACAGGTTCCCTAATATTTAGGGAAATAAAACTTTGAGTCTGTTAGCTCTGATGGCGTCTGGGACTGGGCAATCTTGTTTACCAGGAATTGTGCCTCCCTTGACACGGACCCCAGAGAACCCACAGTAGGCAGGTGGCACATGGAGGCTCAGTTCAAGAAAACTACTGTGTCAGTGCTCAAGAATCGATCTGAAGTTGAGGATTTTGAAGATTCTATCAGTCTTGATCAGGCCCCTCAGTCCACAAGTTGATGGTGCAAGGCCAAGGACCTTGGGTATCACTAGCCTCCTCCTCCCTCCAGCCCACCCTATCATGAGCAAGAGGGTCCCCACCACATGCTGTCGTACCCCAGTCTCCCACAGTCCCTGTCCAGCGACACAGACACACAGCGGGTATTTGCTGGGGGAGGGATCAGACTCCAGGGTGGGGGTCACCCACACCCACCCACACTCCCCCAACCCGTGCAGAGGCGGGGACCTTGACTAAAAGGTCCCAAGCAGACAGGCAGTTGCTGCAGAGAGCCCACAGCAAGTTGTCTCCATGTCTGGGTAATGAGGTCAATGTGAAAACAGCTGCAAGGCATGTTCCCCAGGAAACACAGGCAGAGTGGAAACGGCCAGGCCTTCTCTTCTAGAATCCAAACCCATCGAGCCAATTGCCAGGAAACACGACATGACCTTTTGGATGCAGTGAACATCGCTCGCACGGCTGCCCTGTGCTTTCCATTTCACTGCTGCCCCCAGGGCTGCAAGTCACTGGAAATAATAGCCCAAGCTCCAAACCTGTGCTCCTTTAATGGCACACACACACACACACACAACACACACACAATGTGACACTGGGGCATCCCACACGTGTCTGTGTGTGTGTGTGCAGGCAAACGTATATACATGTACATGTATATACATAGACTTTGTCAACATATATCAACCCCTTTTAACTTAATAGTTCATGCCCCACACTAAAATATTGGTTCTAGAATGTTAAATAGAAATCTTAGGGGTGCATAGTTTCAAGTGAGAAAATAACCTTTCCAGCCTCATTCTTGACAGCAGCCAGGAATCCCCACTTGGAGACCACCGCAAAGTCACTCTGCACCCCAACGCCAGCACAGCCCTGAAGAAAGTGAATTAAACTCTGCACTGACATTGTCTATGGTCTTTCTTGTCTTTTCCATGCCCTGTAGATTCAGACCCAGAGCATTATCTTCATGTCAGCAGGGGCACATTTTCTCCCTTCAGGAAAACCATTAACTCTCGTGTTGGGTCCCAACCTCAAGGCAGGAACACTCACCTTGCAAGGCTCAGGCAGGTTCAGGGAATACGCAGGAAGAAGGGCTAGATGGTTTCTGATCAGGGAAGTGTTTTCGTAAACAACTGCTTTAGTACCCACTGCACATCATTTGAAACACTTCTAAAGACTTAGCAGTCTAAACTTTTTAATAGAAAAAACTTTCCTGTAGGGAAATGGAAAATGCCAGCTCTGACCTTGGAGTTTGAAAAACAGGGTCCTATTTTCAAAAAAAAAAAATCTGGGGTGGGAGTCAGGGGGCCACGCTGCAATTCAGCGACCTGTCCTCTTGTGGCTGTGACAAAGCGGGGTCACCAGGACAGCCGAGCTAAACACAGGTTAATTGCACGTGCATTGCATAGATGGAGTTCCCCAAAGGATAATGCACAGGAGATTGTTCTCCTCATATTCTCTGCTCTACTTAAAGCTTGGAATGACAAATAGCAGGGAGCTGTGCTCCTGGGAACTGTGAAATCTATTCCCTACAGATTACAAAATACTTTGAGCAATCATTAGAAAATGTAATCACTACTTCATCATATAAAACTGTTTCTCACTGCTGGAGGTTGATTTTTGTAGGTTTAATGCAACTCTAGGTCATGCTTTATGAATCACTCTGCAAAAATGCCTTGCTGGGAGTTTCCATCAAGTTTCTCAGCAACAAAGAGACAAAGGGGGTCTGGGCAGATATGTGGCCTTCTTCCCCATGAAGCCGAAAAGGTCTTAATTCTGGAGCCCCCTGAGAGGACTTAACTTTGGAGATGGCACCCAGCAACGAAGTGCTACAGATTCTGCTTTCTGTAAGTCAGTCCCAGGAAATTTATAAAATCAGCAGTAATGGAATAAAATGTGGAGCCACCGCTGCCCTTGCAAATCTCTTAAGTAGCTCATTAGTAAAGAATAATAGTGATAATATCTAGCACCTTGTACAGTTTGCTATGTGCCAGCACTATCCTAACTTAAGCAGTAGGTCTGGGTTTATGAAATTTATTGATGTTGTAAACTGAGGGTCAGAGCTTTGAACTTACACTTGCCAAGATCAGATTCCCCAGGGGTGGAGCCTGGCTCCAAACACTGGAAGTCTGGTTCCAAAGCCCTCAGCCCATCCCCTCTCTTATCGCCTCTCAGGGCATATGATGCAGTTCCTATCACTCACTGTGTTATCGTGTTTATATTAAAAGCTAATGTCTGATGAACTATGGGGAATGAAGACGGAGACTCTCCACGTTCCGTGATGAATCTTTATTTTCCCCAGTTTCCCCAGTTATAACACTCAAATGGTTGCTTTCTTCTTGGAAGAGCTCACGGAGCTAAAGTTGAACAATTCAGTGTTTGCCCGACATGAATCCACCCTGCATGATATGATAGTTGTCAGACAGAGCTGAATAAAGCTGGACAGTGGCTGGGAGACTGCATCCCCTCCCACCCCCCAGATGGAGCCAACGCCAGCAAGGGCACCAGGCAGCCCAGAGGGGTCCAAAAGCGTGTGACGGCTGCAATGGGGATTCTCGTTCCTCCTCTGAAAAACTTCAGGGCAAATCTGTGTATGAAAATACACTCAAAGTGGCCTTGGCACACATGTCACAACAGCACCATGCTTAGTGAGCCCTTCCGTTTTGATGATGCCCCGGTGAAAATTCCTATTCCCGTTAATGAAGAAGGAGCCGTGGTGAGCTAAGTAGTTCACAGGATACTGTGGAATCATTTCTCTTGTCTTAATATACCAGGCATGCGCAAAGTCAAAACCTTGAATGAGAGACATAAAAAAATCATGTCTTCCCAGGATAACTGAAGAAATATTTTTAAAAAGGCTTCTTCCTTCACAGAACTTAACTAATTAAATCTACAAAGAACTTTGTTGGTTAGTGGGAAAGAAATGATGTGTCTCTGGGACAGTTCCAGAAGAAAATGGAGTGGCGTAGCCCTTGAAGACGTCACCATAGAACAGTGGTTTAAAGGCACAGAGCCCTGGTTTGTGAGCCCACAGAAGGATTTGTCTCTGAAAGGCAGACTCACCATAGTCAAATTAGCAAAGACTGATGTGTAAACCCAACATCTGTGGATTAATGACCTTAGCTTAATGGAGCATTCAGGAGAGACTATAGAATAAAAAAGCAAATCACAATCAGAAAGGACTGTGATGTACATGAACTTAGAGCCAAGATACAGAACGGGTCTGAGAAGTGTAGCTCTTCCCCACTGTGGGGAGAATTTTCCCAAGGGCTCACACTGACTCCTGCTGCCCGGTCCACAGCCTCATCACCCTGAGAACTGAGATACACTGTACACAACACCCTTTAGTTCCCCTCTTAACAGGATAGTCCTCCTTTTCATTCAAGTAGCCTCCTGTCACTGACAACCAAACAAAATTATGATGACACCAAAAGGAACCGGCCAACATCTGCCTCCATAAGCAGCCCCTTTTCTAAATGTTCAGTACTAAATGATCTCCCTTACACTAAATACGCTCCAGTCACCTTCCATTCCAATCTGACTATACTTGGAGATAATTATGTTTTTTTAAAAAAGGTTTATTTATTTATGCATACAAGAGCTGGGGTACAGGCCAGAGTTGCAGGAGGTGAGAAGACTCACCAGAGACAGAGTGGGAAGCAGAACGGGCAGATCAACTGAAATACACTGCTGAGGGCAGCAGCGGGCGAGGCAGGAGAAGTCTGCTGCGCCATGTGGGTCTCCTCCCTGACCCGGGATCAAACTCGCACTGCTATACCTGCCGCGGATTCTTCACGGTGCATGTGGTACTCAACCCGCTGCGTCACCAGGGAGGCCCGAGATTATTAAAGATGACTTTGTGGTGCTTGTGCCAGCTATCCAGCTACTGTCTGCCCGCTCCAAATCCACCCTTCTTCACTCTGACCCTGGAGCTTGTACTGCGCAAACCCATTCTTCCTGCTGGCACTGCTAGGCTCTGCCAGTAGGGGGCCAGGAGAGGGCAAGTTTGGGGCTAGAAGCAGAGAAATGGAGGAGGGAGGACACCCACCCCACCCCCCACCAGCTGCTTCATCAGTGATGCCCCAGCCCTGGCACTGGGTCCCACTGCAGTAATTAGTCCCAACCTCCAATATTTTTTACCTTCCCAGAACCAGCAGCACACAATCCCGTTTGAGGTCCGAGTTCCAGGCCTTAAGGGCCCTGCCTCTGAGCTCCTAGTTCTGAGAACCCTAAGTCCTGGTCATTGCCTTAGTAATTGTTCTCTCTATGTTCATGAACCTCATAGTTTAGGTTTTGAAAATTCTCCAACATTTGTTTAATCTCATGTTAATCCCCAGTGAAATACCTACCGCATTTCCTCTCTGTCTTCTGGACTCGGCACTGACTATACCTTTATTTCATGTTTAAGTCCTGTAAGTGCCCCCTTGGTGCCCCCAAGCTGTCCCAGTCCAGGTAATGCAATTTGCTTGGGATGGTGGAGGGACTGAGTAAGAGAAATCAAAATAGTTCTGTTTCTCTGAGACGTGCTGGATTTATTGCCATCATCTGGCGCCTTTAACAGCGCTGCTGTCAGAAACTCCTCGGGAATTCTTTAAACACGCAGATGCCTGGGTTTCAGATCCACTTAGAATCTTCAGGAGTCAGGCAGATTTTTTTTTTAAGTCACAGATGGTTTTTTTTTAAGCGCCACAAGCGATTAAATCTAATGGCCTAGATTAAGAAACCCCGCTGGGCCTCCCTGGTGGCGCAAGGGGTTGAGCACCTCACTTTGGGGCTTCCGCAGCCACTGCACTGCGAGTTCAATCCCCAGCCAGGAAGGGGACCCACATGGCGCAGCAGACTTCTCCTGCCTCGCCCGCTGCTGCCCTCAGCAGTGTATTTCGGTCAGTCTGCCTGTTCTGCTCCCCACTCTGTCTCTGGTGAATCCTCTCACCCCCAGCACCTCTGGGCAGTACCCCAGCTCTTGTGTGCATAAATAAATAAATCTTTGAAAAGAAAGAAAGAAAAGAATCCCTCAGATGGACTGAGACAGGTGGGCTGAGTGGTGCGCAGGCACCTCGGGACCTGCTGCCAGCCCTGACCCGGACAGGCTGGGAACCGTCACCCCCTTTGTTACAGGAAGAGCCTGAACAGACTGAGTAACAACTTTTCTTGGACCCGTCAGATACCTGAGACACCCAAAACCAGAGGCACCTCCCACCTGCCCACCTGGAGCAGAAGCTTCTGGAGCTAGAACCCGTGCCAAGACTTGAAGGACAGTTGTAAGGAGTGGCCGGAGCTGAGTGTCATCACACAAAGTGAGAAATTCCAGGGGCTAGTGTTCGAGTTGTGTAGGTTTGCACCTTGGAGAGACACGTGCAAGCAGGTCACAGACCCAAAAGGTGGAGATTTAATCAAAAGATTAGCAAACACCTCCCCTCCTCCGCACCCACCAACCCAGCCCCAGGGCAACCTTCACAGCTGAAAGAGCAGCAGGATGAGGCCGCTCGAAGAATGGTGCTTAAGCAAGTTCACAGTCAGAGACACAAAGTCCAGGTCAGTGGAGAAATGGAAAGCCTTTGGCAACTTAAAACTGAAGACAATAAAAAAATATTATATACCATTAAAAAATAAATCAAATAAAGCCTCTGGCACCTACAACTATAGCAAACAAGATTCCGCACCAACTCCAGCCACAGCAACACAGAATTTCACATCAAGAGCTATTCACTCAGCTCCTATTACCTAATGTGTCCAGCTTTCAACGATGACTATGTTAACAATGCAAGGAAAACACACATTAAAGAAACAAAGCAAGCATCAGAACCAGACCCAGACATGCAGTCAGGGCCAATCAGATCAGGAATATAACAAAGCACAGCGTAGCACTGGGGAGCTCGTGGAAAACACGTAAGGGCATTTAGCTAATATTAGTAGGAAGATAGAAACTCTAAGGATCAAGAAATGCCAAAAATTGAAAGCAAACACGAAGAATGTTTTTGATGGGCTAGTCAGCAGACTGCAGATAGCTGAGGAAGGAACCCACGAGCATGAAGGAATAGGAATAGAAACTTCTTAAACTGAAATGCTAAGCTAAAGCTGAAAAATAACTAAAAAAAACCAGAACTTCGAAGAGTCGTGGCACAATTTCATAAAGTGTAACCTACGAATCATCAGAATACCAGAAGGCAAAAGAGAAAGTGCAGTAGAAAAAATACTTGAAACAATCATTGCTGAGAACTTTGCAAATTTAAAGACAGACACCAAACCACAGACCCAGGATATCAAATAGGATAAATATTAAAATGACTACACCATGGCATATAGGCAAGCTTCAGAAAACCAAAGACAAGGAGAAAAGTTTGAGAGACTCATAGCAATTCTGACATGTGGACACTTTTAGAAATCATAACAGCAGGGCCTCCCTGGTAGCGCAAGGGGTTGAATGCTGCACTGTGGGGCTTCCCCAACCACTGTAGCACATGTTTGATCCCCAGCCAGGGAACTGACCCACAGGGCTCAGCAGACTTCTCCTGCCTCGTCTGCTGCTCCCCAAAGCGGTGTATTTCAGTCCATCTGCCTGTTCTGCTCCCCACTCTGTCTCTGCTGAGTCTTCTTACCACCCCACGCCTCTGGCCTGTACCCCAGCTCTTGCATGAATAAATAAAATCATTTTAAAAAGATGGGCCTCCCTGGTGGCACAGCGGGGTAAGCAACGCACTATGAACCAAACCGCAGTCACTGCAGCACGAGTTCAGTCCCTGCGTCTGGCCAGGGAGGGGACCCACAGGGCTCAGCAGACCTCTCCTACTCGCCCACTGCTGCCCTCAGCAGTGTGTTTCAGTCAGTCTGCCTGTTCTGCTCCCTGCTCTGTCTGGTGAATCATCTCACCTCCAACGACTCTGATCTGTACCCCAGATCTTGTATGCATAAATAAATAAATCTTTTTAAAAAATCATTTACAAAAGAAATCACAACATGAATCTGACATGAATCAGATCTAATATAACTCTTAAAGTAAGAGCGAACACACACTTTGATACTTTAGGAGGCTTTCAGATGCACTCACTCTCCACTCAAATGTGCACTGGAAATATACTAATACATTTTCTTCTGGATAGCACAAAAATTTACATGTGCCAACTCACTGTTCTCCTTCTCTCCAAGTTTGAACACTCTCTTCTTGGTTTAAACAGTCGGTCTGTGCAAAGTTCAACCCTAAATCCGGAACTTTTCCTGTTGACTCCGTCTCATCCTGTAGATGCCCATCCTCTTTCTAAGGTGATGATGACTGCAGGTGTGAGGCACTCCCTGCATCTTCACGGGCAAGGGGCAAGCAAGGGGCGAGGAGCCTTTACAGCTGCAGTCCCAGCCCCCCCATCCTCCTTGGTCTCCGCCACCAAGTGACTGGGCAGTTAATTATCAAAGTACCATATGACTTTTTGTCTTTAACAAGATAAACCTCTCTTCTTGACTCATGGCTGGAGCTGATTATCACCAGCCCCAAAGCCCAGCCCTGTTACACCTGCACCCCCATCCCTGGTGCTCTCGGGCCTTTGTGTCCAGGATCTGTCATGGTCAGGCTAGCTCGGCATCACTTGTCTAGCGCCTTCTGCTGACACCATCACCCTGTTAACCTGGATGTGCAGCTAGATGTCTGCAGGGCACTCACCTGCCACCTCCAGGTGCAGGTCTCCGCTCAACCACGCACCTATACCCCACTCTCTGCAAGCAGAAGAGACAGCCTGGTCCTTTCCATGCCACACAACATCCTCCATCTTCCTAGGGCGGTGAGTGTCATGGGATGACCTTTGTAAATGAAGGAGGACCTTCTCCGTGCTCTAGAAAAGCAGTGAGCTGATGCTCCAAGCCTTGTTCTGGTTCCATCCAAGAATTTGGAAAACGCTTTTTCCTCGGACAAAGCCCCTAGCATCAAACCAAAATCTAATGTGAAGACCACGGCTGAGCAATGACCAAGCTAGTCGGTACCTTGGACACCTCACACCCATTGCTCTGTGGATGTGAGACCCAGCTTTAAGAATCCAGAATCAAAAAACTGCCCCACGGACAGTGAGAGGCGCGAGTAGTGCCTGCAGCTTGCACACACAGGCTAGCACGATTGCAGACACCAGAACGTGAGATAAGGAAATGAGCGGCTGATGGAAACCTTGCAGAAGACCAGGCTCTAGGCAAGGCACATTATGTCTTGGCAGTTGATTCACCACCGCCTGACTGCCACACAGCTTATGGATAAGGTGACTGGAGCTTACCCAAAAGCTTACCTTTCCGAAAGTGGTAGAGCTGAGACTCGAACCCAGGGCTGTGACTCTGAGGCACTACACGAAGCCACATTTTCTTCCCTCCTCAGGTCACAATAATCCAAGCAGCTATAGATAAACCAAGGTCCACTGTATTTGAGCACTGACTCTTGCTAAGGGATCTAACAGAACTGATTCAAGCACCGCACGCCCCGGGCGAACCCCTCAGAGCAGAACAGGTCGTGGGAGCAACCTGCAGCTCGAATCCCATGGCTGTGTCAATGGCTTGGGGGAGGGAGGCGGGCCTGACCCCCTGGCCGGTTCAGGAGCTGGAGGGGAGGACTCGCAGCTGACCTTATGCTGCCTCCACTCCTGTGCAATGCAGAGCCCACCCCAGAGGCCCACAGTTAGCAAGTCCATTCTCACAGAACAAACCCTGTCGATGAAGGTCCTCCAGACAGAGAGCCAGTCTCTAGGGCTCCGGAAACATCTCCCCAGAGAATGAGGAGAATGGATTGGCGTTTTCAGTGGCCTGAAGCAGGACACCACAGGACAAGCTTTTGACCCTTATAACAAGGCCCCGTCAGCCCAAATACTTTTTTCTTGCAGCTGTAAACAGACATATAGGAGAGAGTTGTAGCACAAGTTCTCAGGGAAAAGTGGAAGAGGCACTGTGGTGCCAGCAAGGGCACAGAGCAGGTTCTCGATGGTTCTGAGAAGATGGGTCAAGGAGGGGCCTTGGTGGCTTTTTCAGGCTTTTATTATCAGAGGCAACCAGGTACACGCAGGCAGGGTGGCAGGGTGGTGGGGGCCAGGAGGCTGGCAGGCTCCCGGCCCCAGCACATCTTCACTCCCTGGGCTCTCTAGCCTCTCTCTCCCTGGCCTATCTCTTTTCTTCTCCTCTGCCTGTCTTCTTCTACTCTCTTCTTTCTCCTCTGCTGGTGTCCTTGTGACGCCGCCCTTATACGCCCCGTGTCTCAGCCCAGGTGCGCCCACTTGCGCATGCCCACTCAGGCCCGTGTGCAGGACTGCAGGTGTCCATCATCACACCAGTGGCGGGAGGGCGGAAAAGCCTGACCACTGTTCCATTTACCCTACGGGCACCAAGACAAATTCAGAAAAATAGCCACCCTGGGGTTTTCTTTTTCTTTTTTTAATATGCAGAAGGGCAGGTTTATTATAAACGGGAGAGAAGACTAAAGGGCACTTGCATAGACGTAAGTGGGCAGAAAGGGCTGCCCCAAAGGGGACATGTTTGCTGAGGGGCCTGCATGGTCGCCTTGAGGAGAGCTGCCTGTAGGGTCTGAGAAAAGGCTCGGGCTTTTCCACCCTCCCGCCACTGGTATAATGATGGACACCTGCGGTGCTGCGCGCGTGCCTAGGTGGGCATGCGCAAGTGGGTGCACCTGAGTTTGGACACGAGCTTGTATGGGCAGCATCATGAGGACACCAGTACTGACCAACCAGCAGCAGCAAGACCAACAAACAGCAGTGAGAGCAGCAGCAGCAGCGGGAGGAGCAGGACGCCAGCAGCAAAGCAGGAGAGAGTGAGATGCGCTGGGGGCTGAGAAGCCTGCCAGCCTCCTGGCCCCCCAGACTCCTGTCTGCCGTGTACCTGATGCCACCTCTGCATAAAAGCATAAAAGCCACCAAGGGCTGCAAGACTCCCTCCTTTACCCCCGACTGCTGGAAGCATCCCGAACCTGCCCTGTGCCCCTTTCCTGCCGCTACACTGTCTCTGGGAGGGAGGTCAGTGAAGAGAAGCCCCAGCAGGTGCAGGTCATGGGCAAGCAGGAGGCTGCTGCCCTGCAGAGGAGAGAGCACCTGCGTGGTCACTGGCAGACAGAAGGACAGTTGCCCCTGTGGCTTTCTTGTTTGGAGACTCTCCATTTCCTTTGTCCCTTCCCCTTTTCACTCTCGCAAAATACACAGGCTGAGGACCAGGCTGCTCAGGCTGGAGAGTCGTGACCCCAGGTCAGAGCAGGTGGCGTCACCAGGGCCCAGGACAAGGACAATGGCTGCCCCGGGCACACAGGAAGTGTGCACAGGGCTTGAGGGGGTGGAGCCGCCAGGCCCACATGCCTGCTCAGGCCACCCCGCTGAATCAGGGCCCAGCCGGAACCTCGAAGAGTAAGAGCAGGCTCCTAGTGTAACAGGGGGGTCCCAGGAAAAGGGGAAATTCCAGAATCCTGGTTCCACCCTAAGTGGGTGGAGCAGGGATAAGAAGATGTTGGAGAGAGGAGAGGAAGAAGGAAGCAGGATGGAGAGCAGCAAGGAGACCTGGAGGAGGCACATGGAGCAGAGGGACATGTGAAGAAACTGCGCTTGCTTCTTGGTCTTGGACTGGTTGGAACAGATGCGGGTGAGGGCCCATGGGGAGGTTAGCAATGGCAGCTTTCATCTTGATTTTGATTTTGCTCTTTTCCTCCCAGATTTGTCTGACTCTTTCTGACCCTTTTCTATGGGTCTCCACTGAAAAGTCCTTTAGATATGTGGCAGGCTTTTGGGCCTTGCTTTGGGCCAATCTTATTTGGCTGGACTTTTACCCTCAAGGAGATGGGTGACTTTGAATGCTTAACTTAGTAACTGTATTCTTTGTCCTTTCTGTATCGTTCCCCAATTGTATTAAAGTTCCTTTCCATGAAAGGCCTTATGTTTGTCTTGATGTGGTGGATGGCAGAACCCATTCAGAGAGAGCAGGTTTGGGGGTTCTGGGGTGCCCCTCTCTCTGCCCTATAACACTAGGGCAGGAGGCTCAGAAGGTCACCCTGAGAAGGCCAGCATGCCGAGGGCACAGCAGGAACTAGAGTCCCGGGGACAGGGATGAAGCCCTGGTTCTCATGTGTCAAGTATGGGCAGAGTCCAGAGAAGCTCACCAGGCCCCTCCCAGCGTCTCCCGCACGGTCCCCAACCAGAGCCCACTCAGGGAGTCCATCTCCCTGACAGGCAGGATAAGGGAGCCAAGAACTGGACCCAGCACAGCTTTGGGTTCCACATCAGGAACAGTGGACCCAACACACGCCTTCTGGAACCCTCTGGTCAACTACTTTACAGAGGAGGCTGTGAACGGCGAAGATTGTCCCAGGCAAAGGGAGCGAACACTCTGCGCTGCATAATCTCCCTTAGTTAGTTACAAAGAGCCACACCTGTCGTGACTTGAAATAGCACACATTTATTCATTCCCTTCCAGTTCGGATGTCCTACAGAGCTAAAATAGCACAAGCGGGTTCGGGCCTCTTGGACAAGTTTCCAGGAAAGAATCTGTTTCTTTGATTTTCTGTCCTCCAGAGGCCGCACACATTCCTCAGCTCCTGGCTCCTTCCTCCACCTCCAAACGCAGCTTCCTGCCTCCCTCTCTTTACCCTGCGGTTCTACCAAACCTACCAGACCATCCAAGGAAGGTACTCTCCCCACTCTAGGGCCTTACGTAGTCCCACCTGTGAAGTCCCTTCTACCACTTAAGGTAACACAGTCATGGATTCAGGAGCTAGGAGGTGGCCCTCCCTCCCACCCTCAGCTCTTACAAAATTTTGTGTATTATTTTGCTGATTTTTTTCAGTACAGCCTACACAGTCAAGCACACAAATCTTTACTGAGCTGTCATGGGTCAGCTTCTCCTGCAGGAAACAGCTCCTGAGATGGAGATCTGGGGGCATCATCCCAAGCCAGTCCCTGAGAGCAGGGTCGGTTATGACTTCCCTGATATTCCCCTCCTCTGCGGGGGAGTGCCCAGACCAGCCTGAGACCGCGGCGAAGACCGGAGATACACCAAACTGGCATCCAAGGAGCCAGCACATCCGTCAGAAGGCCAACGGCCTTTGTAGATTGCAGATCCTGGAGCCGAACTTCAGCAATTCCCAGTGCAGTTTTATTCTATGCACATAAATTCTCTCATGGAGCTAGTGCCGTATCCCTGGTTTACTGACTCTTACTTAACACACGATGCCAACAGCACTGATTTTCTGTTTTTCCAGCTCAAGGTTCACATTCTGACTGTAGGGTAAGGAAGAAGCAGAAGTGGCAGTCAAGAAAAAAAAAATTAACAGCCTGGTAATACAAAAGAGCCAGAACCAATGAAGTAGAAGTTGGAGAAAGCTGCCTGGGGACACTTAGCATGAGAATATCTTGATAACTCCAGAAGACTCTGCAATGCCTCACAACTTAGAGTCCTAGCGACTGAGGAGAAAAGATGAAATCATATGCATTGGATGAAATAGTGAGAAATGTGTCATCCTCACTAAAAGTATTTTCTGTCAAATACACTTTGTATAGGTTTTAAGGTAAAAAGAAAAAAACATCCCCTGCCCCAATCACCCCAAAATGGACAATAAGAGGTTGCAATGCCGAGCCGAGTCTTTACTTAAGAAGTCTATTGCTATGGCATAAACATTTCATCACCCAAATATAGCAACACTAAATAAAGACAGTTCTGGGAATGCAGCCCGGATTATATAGGCCGCTAATCACATTTTATGTTATTTCCCAAAGTGATAAAGAATAAACTGGTCACAATTTTTTCAAGTGAGAAAAATACAGACAAAATGAGTCTAATCGTAGACAGAACTTCATTCACTTCCTGTATTATTTACGGAGGCGTCATTTAGAATGGATTTTATGTTGTTATCTGAACCCAGAGTTTAGGAAGAAAAGACTCTGAAGCCTGGGAATATGGAAGAGACAGAAAAACAGACATGGTCATAACCATAAATCCTGGAGCCAGTGGATAAATGGAATGCTGATGCTCTGAAATAAAAAGCCACGATAATGCGGTGTTAAAACAAATATACCCTCCTACATAATGGAAAAGAGGTCTCAGGGTTCCATTCATGTGAAAGGATCAGCAGCTTTCTGCTCCATAATAATAGCTGTTATTATTATTTATTAAGCACCTATAACATCGTGGATGCCTGAGGCACCATCCACAAATGAAATAGAAAAGAATTTTTTGAAAAACAGCACTGAAGGCCTATGACACAGGAAGAGTCTCTATCCAATTTAGCTAAGATGGTAATCAGGGCCCTGTGCTTATCCACTGTGCTCCACTTAATGACTCAATCAGCAGCAAAGGAGGCTCCTGTCCTTCTTGGCCCTGGGAAGACAGCTCGGTCACGACTGCCTACAGGAACGGAAGACCACAGCGGAGTGACCAAAGGCCAGAAGCTCCCGAAGTCCACCCCCCCCCCCATTAATAACAAGTGTTTATGATCACAGGTGTTAAGAATGAATCAAATATCCAACATGCAACTGAATCAAAGAAAGATCATCCTTCGCATCTTTTATAATTGAGACAATGTGTTAATATTCTAGCTGAGTCTATAAAATGATTTGGTCGATTCTGCTGAATAGCCAATAGAATGAACAAATTCACAACTCTCACTCTGTAGACTGGAAAGTTCTGACGCCCGCGAGAAGAATGGAGAGATGGATGGATGGGTCAGTGAATGGGTGGCTCTATGAACAGAGGGGAAAAGAGGAAATGCCCTGCTGCTGAGATCTGCTCCAAATTCCTTCCTGAGTCCAGGCTCCAGTGCGCGGCCATCCTCAGTAGCTCATGTCACCCTCACACAAGCCTCAATTCCAGGACGTGTCATCCTGCGGGCGTCACTCCTCCCAAGTCACTTAAGACATTTTGTGAGTTTCTACCTGGCTTGAACCTTCCTCAGAAGAAAATTATTTTGTTCAATTTTATGGATGCAGAACACATGAGCTTTGTCAACTCTTTGTAAATGAAGAGCAACATCAAGGAGAAGCCATGAAATGCCCTGGAATTTGATCAAACTGTACATGTTGGAGGAATTCAGGCATCTCTTAAAGTAACCCCATCGAATGGATAAAGTGTACTTCGGTGACTGCTGTGTATCTGGGAAGTCCCCAGAATCCCAAACAAAACATCAGATTTGCCAAGTTCACATGCAGCCGAAGCCTCTGTCCTTAGCCACACAGGTCGGCCCCGCCCCTTGCCTCCCAGGAACCATCCAAAACTCCTCACGTCTAGTGTCTGCATGAGCCAGAGGCTGGACCACAAGATGATTTGTTCCAAGGTGTGCATGAGGTTCCCATGTGACCCCCTCGTCTCAGGAGCCAGACACTTGAGTTATTTCAAGGCCTCACCCTCTTCACCCAAGGACACACTCTGGTTTTCTGTGCCTGAAAGTCTTTTGAGGACGATAACGACTTTTCACAGTAGCTTAAGCATCCACTCACGGAGAGGACATCGTGAATGTCAGTCAACTCCAGAATGAAATAGCTCCTCTGCTGGGAGAATTATTTTTCTCCTTTTTAAATCTTTGAGTTCTTTATTTTGCAAAAACTGGTAGATCAAGTGCCGTTTGTCTCCATCCGCCTGAAACGACAGCCTGGGGGAGAAATGTGTGACCCACCAAGCCAGAGCAATGGCGGGAGCACCCCTGTGGACGTGAGAGCTGACACGGCAGATGGGGCCATGGTAACGTCTGTGGGCGAACGATGCCTGTGGTCTTGGGGTGCCGGGAGAGGAGGGCCACTTTCCCATGCCAGATCCACAGGCAGGCCCTATGCTAAATGCCTCCCCCAGAGGGCTCAGGCAGACTCGCAGCCACACCAGCACAGGTCATGGCCGTTGTGTTACTGCAAACAGGGAGCCAGCCTGGGAGAACCACTCTCCAGCTGCCTTCTCCCCAGAGCCCTGGGCGTGACACAGGATATGAATAAGCAGAACGCCAGGTGCCTCAGTGGTCAGCAGGCAGAAGGGTTATGGAGCTGGTGTCGGGAGACACCTGGAGCAAAGGTGCCCAGCCCCCAACACACCACCTAGCTGACACATCTCAGGTTGCCCTTCATGCCTAAACGGCTCAGCACGGCAAGATCAGCTCCCCAGTGTCTTTCTGCCGTGGGTCCCCACAACCCCAAACTGCCACAAGACAATCAAGACGACACAGGATTTCCAAACTGGCTTCCACTCTCCCAGAACTTCTGAGTCCTTCAGAGTATCTGTCAATGAGTCTTGTCAGATAATGAAACAGGGGGTGAAGAGGGAATAAAGGAAGAAAAGCAGCGGCGATATGTTCTCTCTGCTCGGTATTGATTGTATGTCATTAACTGTTGGATTGTTTTCGACCTTTTCACTTCAAAATTATTCCAGGAAGAGATGAATATTTTTCAGCAGCTGACAGAGATCATGGAATGTACTTCTGAACTCTTCCTAATGAAAGACAATTACTTTATGTTGCCTCAGGCTCTTTCCTACCAACAGAATGTCGATGTCAAATTCTCCAATTAAAAGGGACATTTTTGAAAAAGACTAATAAAAACTTTAAAGAATGAAGTTGGAGTAGCGGCCATGCCAGCACGCAGAACTTCTAGCCACTCAAGCGCAGTGAGGGCTGCAGAGGGAAGCCCATGGAAGTCCCACGGCCCTGGGCTTGACCCCAAGTCTGCCCCATGAGCCGTCCAGCTGGAACAAATCACCTCACTGGGCCTTCGTCAGTTACCTTTCAGATAACGCAGTTTCATGATATTTAACAATGAACTTCTCTTCCCCACAAATCTTATCCAGAACTCCAATCAAGTCAAAGCATTTGTTATTGGTTAAATAATGCCTCCCCACCCCCCAAAAATGGTGTTGCATCCCTTGCGACCTTATGTGGAGACACAGTCTTTACAGAGGTCAAGGCTAAATGAGGTCATAGATACACCCTGACCCCATGTGACCGGTGTGCGTAAGAGGGGAAGTTGTGCTCTGGGGTGGGGCAGTCCCACCAGGTCTGCCCTAACACCTGACCTCGAGTTATTTGCAGAGGAAATGGGGGTTCCCAGGACTGGTCAATCACCAGAGGCAAGTTGGCACTAAAGTGCCAACTGAGAGGTGAATTGTACTGACACGCCCTGACCAGTATTGTTTGTCTGAAACAAAGCAGAAATGCCATTTGGCATTTGAGTTAGAATCTTATTTGAGCCATTTGAAGAGATTTGAAATTCTCAGTATTGCCCTGCAGTAGAAAACTAGAACAGAAGTGCATAACCCTTAACGGTCCACTTCTTCCCATCTTCCCCACCTTGAACAAGAGAGAGAGCAAGAGCCAAGAGCGAGAGAGTGGAAGGGGGTTGGGGTGAGAGAGAGAGAGAAAGAGTGAGAGAGAGAAGGGGGACAGGAGACTGTCAGTGAAGAAAGAAGAAAGTTTTCAACAATTAGACTTTCCATTCGGAAAATGTTTACGAAACACGCAGGAGCCAGGGGACAGAACAGACTGCATCCGCGCTGGCTCACAGCCCAGCACCAAAAACAGCCCAGAGAGTTTAGAAAAGCCAGAGCGGGGAGGCAAACGCTAAGACCAAGGGAGCCAAGGACGGTGCAGAGCATGGACTGGCTTCCAGCCCCAGGGCACCATGGGACATGCCCACAGGCTCCTTCCTGCCTTGGCTGTGAGGTCAGTGTAGAAGCCTCTGATTCTTCCTCATCACAAAAGAGCAGAGAGGGACGGACACCTCCTGCCGGGAAGCACTTCCCACCCAGGGCAGTCCCTAGCAGGCTCTGAGAGTTGTGTTTCTTCTGCTTCATCCAGAGGGTGTGTGATTAAAGTGGGCTGCTGGCTCCTGCCTGCTTCTCAAAAGCTTTGACCAAGTGACCGCAAGTGGCACCTGACCCCTGACCCCTGACCCCCGAACACATGGCAAGGGGAGTCATGGTGAGAGTAGCTGCCTCTCGAACCTGAACTTGAACTCAATGAAGTGCTGGTTTATAAAGCGGTCTAGGAAAGGCACTGTGATCCCTAAACAGGACTGTGCGGAGGAAGGCCGTCCTCCTGCTCAGATGCTCGGGTTTAAGGTGGCTCAGTTCTTTACTGCCCCTCTGTCAGCCTCCTTCCTGGCCCCCTGCAAAAGGAAAATCAACAGTAGATTCGCGGAGCTAACCGATGGGCCGTGCCTGGGGGCCAGCAGGAAGGAGGAGGCCGGAGAGGAGGGAGGCGCTCGCCCCTCTTTGCTGATCACATCTCAGTGCCAGATCTGGGACTCAGCTCGGGCAGCTTTTCCAAGGACATTTTGTGCAGTTTCTACGGGAAACACATTAACACTTTTATAATAAGAAGTAAAGTTATTTTCTAGAAGAAAAAGGAAAAGGAGGAGTGAGAGAGAGAGCACCCAGAAACGTTTCCCACCTTCTCCTGGCAGTGGGGGCCCGCGGGAGAGTGAGGCAGCAGCAGCTGGGGGTGGGGGAGCACAGGATGAGAACAGGGCGCTGGGGCAGCTGAGAAGCCCGGGGCTCTGCTCACAGACAAGAAATTCACACGGCAGTCTCAGGTGTGATTTCCCATTCCGGAAGAAATGGGAAGGGGATTCTTCCAAGTTCATTTTCCCATGGATGGGACTGAAACAGACACCACTTGCAGGAAGGATGCACCCAGAGCCTGTGATGGTGACCCCAGTGCTACCCCCCTTTTTTGGCGTGACTTGGCATCTCTGGGTCCCGCTTGAGTGACTAGAGTAATAACCCCAAAGTCTCCCAGGCTTCCCCTAACTCAAATAAGGAAACAGTCCCAGACCAGAACTCACTGGGGCACGAAGGTGGGTCCTCACTGATGAACCAGCAGTCTGGTTTGACAGCCTGGGCCTCTGGCCAAACTCATTTGTTTCCAGACCTTCTGCTTGCCAACCGAAGAGACTGAGAATTAATAGGTCCCTGAAATATTTCTTCGGATGCAGAATGTAAGAGCTACCAACTCAGGCCCCTTCCAGTGATGTTAAAAGAAGCCAAGTCAAAATGCAACGTAAAGAAGCACCAAGGCCCGGAAAGCAGGCTCCGAATGGAAGGCATCGCACGAGGGCAGAGAGAACAGGGACTGTGCTCACCCAGAGGAAGCTTTGCCCTCAACTCAGCTTGTCAGGAGGCTGCTGCTGAGAGAAGGAAACCGCCTTCTCCTGGCGTAAATAATAAACACGCATTCAAATTTATAGGTTTTACCTAAAGCAAGCCATAAGATGTATACTGAACTGCCTGGGGTGGAAATGATAGTTTATTTCAACCAAAAAGAAAATTAAAGGGGAAAGCAAAATATGGGAGAAACATCTAGAAATGCTGGTAAATGTGAATTCTTTTAAAAACATTAAAAATCTCATCTCTAAATTGGGCTAATTGAAGCTGATTCTCTGATTATGAGCTGTAGCTCCTGTCAGCGTGTATCTTTTCTCCTGCACATGTCCTTATCAAACTAATTCAGTAATTTAAGAATCTCTGGATTTGCCCCACCCTTTCAGTCACTCTGGAAGCAAGTCTGTGCAGTTCCTAAAGTCTCCTATTGGGGACCCGGAGCTCAGTGCTTTTACAGCCATTATTTCAGCCTGTTCTCACAAACACCCGAGAGCTGGGTATTTTTATCTCCACTTTCCATAGAAAGAAACTAAATTTCAAAAGTGAAGTAACTTGCTTTCTGATACATAGGCGTGGTCTCAGACAGGCCATTATCGAGAACCAACACAATAGATAACTTTAAATCCTATGAGTGTGCGTGCATGAACGTGCACGTGTGTGTGTGTGTGTGTGTGAGAGAGAGAGAGAGAGAGAGAGAGAGATGGGCAGTGTGGCAGAAGGGGGTGAAGATGTAAAGAGTTACCCCCACAATTTGAGAATAATTCCCTAGAGGCTAGATTCAGGAAGTGGCAGCAAGAAATTCATTTTTATATTTATGGAAAAACACTAGGAGGATTAGCGTTTGGAGTTTAAAAGTAGCATTAGTAGAAAAGTCTAAGAGACTAAAGATAGACAGACCTGATAATTGGGGGCTGTGAGATACTTTCAAACATTAGTGATTTCATCCAAAAAACAGCATATCTCATCTTTAGAGACATGTACTCAAAAGATTCTAAAATTGTCAGGGGTGGGGGTTGTAATCAAATATCCAGGAAGTTGTTCCACTAACCAGTTATGACCTCCAAAATTCAAGACAGGCATCTATGTGTCAGCAACCCAAGCAGTCAGTGTTAGTCAGGGCTAGTTACACTAGATGCAGTAACAAAGAGTCCCCAAAGGTCACACTGGCATGAGAGACCAAAGCAAACTGGGCGCTATCTTCCAAGCAAGTCTCAGAACCTTTCATCTGTGGCTCTACCACTGGACCTTCTTAAAGTCCCTCTGACTCCTCCACATTCAGAATCCACCTCACACAGCAAGAAATTCATTTAGAGGTCAGAACTGAAAGTAAAAATCATCTCCACATGTGTCCTCAACCTGAATTCATTGTTCCATCCCATGCACAGCAAAGAGAAGCCCAGACTGGGACATGGAACCCTGAGCAGAGAGCTTCACAGTAAGTAACTCTGAGGGTCCTTTTGCAGAGGCTGCCTCAAAGGAAGGCAACACTGGACCCAAGCAGCAGCATCCAAGGGTCCAGGGGAACTGGCAATGCCGTAACCTGGTCCTCTCCGTCTTAGAGCTTAGGCAGCGACCTTTGGATACAGGCAGGGAGAACATTTGATGATTTTGTTTTCTGTTATTCCTAATATTCCAGCCAGCAGTGTTGTCCACGACATGTATCCAAAAGGCCCATGGATGTGGGCAAAAAATAAATAAAAATCTACAGTTGGGACTCTGAAGGCCAGGGCCCCCCCGCCTGACCGCTCCTGCCCCCAAGGGCCTGATGCCAGGACAGGCAATGCCAGGCAGGGCTGTGAGCACATCATGCACCTGCTCGTTCAGAGTGCTCGAAATGTGTGCATTTCCACATAATTACTGATTTCCTCAACAGATTTAATGTCTAAGTTTATCTTCACTTTAATCCAATTTCATGCTTGGAGCAGAGGGACGCCAGCAGAAGGTCTTTCTTAACCTTCTGATATCATTAATTATTGCTACACTGGGAGCTACCGCGTGGAACAAGCAGGTTTTTAAATAGAAATCATTTGTCTCTCAGCAGGGAGACGAACAGCTTTATTTCCGAATACTCCAACCGTGGCACTTGAGTAATCGCTTCACAGTGATCCCCCCACGCTCACCTCTGTGCAGAATAAATCCTTCCTTTTGGTTCCCAGATCAGCCCAATTTGCCACCTGTAGCGGGAGGCATCCATTTCCTCCTTTAATTGTCGAATGGAGTTTTTGAGAAGGAAAGGCCAGCCTTTCCCTGAGCGCTGGGCATTTGGTCATGTGTCCTGGTGATTTTCTGCTGAAGGAAATCCCCAAACTCATTAAAAAACAAAAAAAAAAAATAGATTAATTGACCAGTTCAGTAACAAGTCGCTCCAGGACCCAATAAACTTTGCAAAGAGTACATTCCAATCACAACTGTGCTCAGCAGGAACCCGGTGGGCAAGCTGCCTAATCTTTCTCCAGCACGAGAATTTTTAGCTTTTCTCCTCTATTCCTGTCACCCTTTTGCCTCAGCGTGGGCCGCCATCCCGCTCCTCTGCCTGCCACTGAGCCCGAGAGTGCAGCCAAGGACCCTGAGGCCCATAGGGTGGCCAAGAGGGTCTCTGCAGATTTGAGCTTGCAGGGCCCCTTACAATGGAGTTGGAGGGACCCTGCCCCCAGAGCACAAACACCTGGACAGTGTCAGGTCCTGGCAGGCGGTTCAGCTGCAGCAGCGCACCTCACACCACAGGTCAGCAGGGACTTGGGAAACAAACCTGATTGCAAAAGCAGATGGAGAAACAGGGAGATGATGCGCTTGCTGGGACCGTCAGGGGTGGAAGGTGCTTCTCCAGAACAAGCCCCACCATCGTTTGGAAACCTCTGACACCTTAAAAATATTTTCCCTGGAAGCGCACCAAGAAGAGAGTGGAGGAGATGCTGAGCAAGACCAAATTCCAGACTAGCCTAATCTGTGTTCATGAAACACCTCCCAGCTGCCAGCACTGGCCTGGAACACACAGGTTGCAAAATGCTGAGTCAGGGCCTCCGCGAAGCAAACATGACTCAGTTGTTTCCTCATTCAGTGCTAAGCTGACCCCTGCACCCCAGACTGGGGAAATTCCCTTCCTGAACCTCACCTGTCACATCGCAGCACCTGCCAGCAGGGAGCACGGCGCTCTGCCCCCACAAAGGCCGGGAGCACACAGACCCCACGAAGACGTCAGTCTCACTGCTGTGCCCTCGCCTTCCTGTCCCACCGAGCTGGGCCACTCCCTCCCTCCCTCCTCCATGCTCCAAGGCAGTAGCACCAAGTTAAGTCTATTTTTTCTTATACCATTGAGAAGAAAATAAGAACCAGCTGATTAACTGAAGTGGGGGACTATGTTTCTACTGGTTATTCAGACACTCTGAAGAGGCAACCAGTATTCTTGGAACTTTCTGAGCATAGTCTGAGCATGCTACAGATATTCAAAAATCACACCCTGCAGTGGGAAATGTTTTTTAATCACATTAGTAAAATTGGATCGACAGCACCAAGTGTAAGCAACGGTTTAAATATTAATGCCTGCTGGATGCCAGCTTATTTTGAAGGCTCAATCAGACTTCTTGGCAGAGCATGCTCGCATAGGAAACGAGATCCATGTGCAGATATTTAACTCTAAGTCCGTGCAGAGACCACTGCGACCCGGTGGCTCACCAACCGGCCGCCTGGTGAGCGGGACATTGAGGATGTGCCCACAGCACAACGAAGTCCCCACCTCAGACTCTTCGACCTTTCACTCTTCTGGGAACACAAACAACCGGCCTAGTGAGAGGAGGTAAGAAGGCTTGAAAGAGACCCAAGGGCTGGGAATCCGCCAGCTTGTCTCCTACACACGTACACGTGGCACGGGGATGTCCTGAGAGACCCGAACACGGCACTGGCCACACGTGCTCCCTCGTTCTTCAGTTTGGATGGATTGTCAACAACTGCACGTCGTGGAAGAAATGAACATTTTTTTTAAAAATTAATTGGCTGATGGAAGCTCCCATTTCATCATATATATTACATATAAGTGCTAACGTGTGTGTAAACACACACGGATGTGGATGACGCGTGCATGGGAATATTTAAGGAAAACTGAATGTCCCCATCTCTGATGTCACCCTTTGTCCCGAAGAGCCAAGTGCTGGCTCCAGCTTAAGGTGAAGAGTCAGACGCAGGCGCAGGACGGAGTCTCACGATGCTATTGAGTGTGACCCGGAGCAAGGTCATCCCTCCAGCCTCAGTTTCTTCCATGGCACAATGCAGGAAACGCTCTCTCACTTGGCGGGTGCGGTAAGCGATGAAACAAACACAGCGGGCCTCCCTGGGGGTGCAGCGGGTCCAGCACCTCACTGTGAAGCATCCGGGCACAGCAGCACAAGTTCGATCCCGGCCAGGGAGGGGACCCACAGGGCGCAGCAGACCTCTCCTGCCTCGCCCGCTGCTCCCCTCAGCAGTGCATTTCGGTCAATGCTCCTGTTCTGCTCCCCGCTCTGTCTCTGGTGAATCCTCTCACCCCTGGCATCTCTGACCTTTATGCCAGCTATTTTATGCTTAAATAAACAAATCTTTTTTAAAAAAAAAATAAAAGAAACTGGCGCAGCCTAATGCTCACTTTCTTCTTTCTGGAAGAAAGAAGGGAAGCCAGCCCTTCCCAATCAGCCATTGCCCAGCAGCTCCTGGTCTTCTAGAAGCTTATTTATGAGGCTGGAAGCACCCTGTATGGTGCAGTCCTTCAAATGCCATCCAGGTCCCTGGGCCAGCTGTAAATGAACGTGACATTTGCTCTAGATTAGCCTGACAATGGACGAGTGTGTTGACAAGCGTGTGCGGTGAGGCTCCGCTTGGCCAGCCGAGCTCCTGCAGCGTTCAGCGCCAGGCATGCCCCACTACCCAGCACCGACCGTTTTAAGCAAGGTAAGACACTGCTTGGCCATGACACTGGCCATGCATGCTTCTGCTTCTAAACAGAGTAAGACCTTCAAATTGCCTACCTAAGTCTACCAAAAACATTCAAATATTGATTTAAATGCTTCTTTCTGTGCCTTGCAAGGATTGAACCCAATACTATAATATCCATTATTTTCTCAACAGTTGCTCACTTTGTGGGGGGCTTTTTGGTTTGTTTTATTGGTTTTTTTGGGAGGGGGTTGCATTTAAAAAGGACAGTTTTATCAGAAAAAAAAGAGGCACCTGCATAGACATAAGTGGGCAGTAGCTGCCTGCATTTTGCAAAAGACAATTTGACCCTCAAAAATCTCAACAGAGACCTTCCAGCTGTGAAGTCAGGGTTCATATCGTTGTGTCACAGGCAACGGCAGCACAGTAAGGCTTGCTGGCAACACTAGCCTCTACTGCTTCTAGTTTTGCTTCACCTAGAAAGCAAAAGGTGTGACTAAAAGGACAAAGATTCAGCCACTAGACAAAGGTGCCTGAGCTGCTCCTAGTGGACAGGCTCCCCTTCGAGGCGAGCCCTTCTCATCCACAGATGCCACGACACCTTGCTCAGCGTCATGCTGTGCAGGGTCTCGTGGGAACTGAGGCCCGGGACTTGCGGCGCCCCAAAAGAACAATGTGTTAGACCTTTCCTTCAGCAAAGACAGAACAGTGGTGTGTCACTTCACGACATTCTGGTCAAGGGAGAATGCATGAAGGCAGAACCCACACAGAGCCTGGCGGGGAGTGGGCCTTCGTTCTGACGTCCCTGTCGAAATCTGCACGTGGCTGTACCAGCCTCACTGCATGACTGACAGTGGGCCGGTTTCTGCTGGACAAACTCCTCGTTGGAACTGCACCCTAAGAGAGGAATGGGTGGTTTAGGAAATTCAGGGAACCCAGGATGATCTGGTCACATCATCTGGTCACGTCCTCACCTGCGCCGACATGGTGGCGTCCTTGTGGCTGACCTGACGCAGTAAAGCAAGTCTTGACATCTTTAAAATGTGCGTACATTCTTAACTTTTTGTTTTGCAAGAATTACAGAGGAAGTTGCAGGATGAATGCAGAGTTCTGTGAGCCCAGCCTCTCCAGCAGAGACTCCTACAAAATGATAATATAACAGCGTACCAGGAAATTCGCTTTGACTTGGGGCAACAGTGCTAAGCAGACAACAGAGCTTACTAATTTTGGGTTTTTTTTGTTGTTTTTTTTTTTTTAAGATTCATTTATGTATGCAGACAGGAGCTGGGGTACAGGCCAGAAACCAAGGAGGTGAGAGGATTCACCAGAGACAGAGTGGGGAGCAGAACAGGCAGATGAACTGAAACACACTGCTGAGGGGAGCAGCAGACAAGGCAGGAGAGGTCTGCTGCACCATGTGGGTCCCCTACCTGGCTGGCGACAGGGATCAAACTCATGCTACAGTGGCTGCTGTTTGCTTCATAGTGCGTTACTTAACCCACTGTGCCACCAGGGAGGCCCAATTTTCACCAGTTTTTACCTGCATTCATGGGTGGGTGTGTGTGTGGGTGTGTGTGTGTGTGTGTGTGTGTTTCTAGGTAGTTTGATCCCATGAACCAGAAGTAGTTTGCTACCACCTGAACCCAGAATGTTCTATCACCATATGGGAACTCCTTATATAGCCTTTTTATAGTCACACTGTACTACCAACTTTTAAAACTGATCATGATTCATAGCAGCATCATTCACCATAGATAAAAAAGTGGAAGCAACCCAAATGCCCACAGGATAAATGGATAACCAAGCTGTGGTATGTACCTATGATGGAATATTACTCAGCCATAAAAAAGAAATGAGGTTCTGACATGGGCTACAATAATGAATGAAGCCTGAAGATGCTTGCAATGTGAAATAAACCAATCACAAAGGGCATGCTGTATGATGTCACTTAGATGAGGTTCCTAGAGCTGTCACATTCACAGAGACAAAATAGAAAAGGGGTTGCCAGGAAGTGGGGGGAGAAGATGGGAGTTAGTGCTAAACAGGTACAGAGTTTCAGTTCTGCAAGATGAAAAGCATTCTGGAGAATGATTTTACAACCACGTGAGTATATTTGCCACTACTATTACCTAAAAATGATTGGGAAGGTAAATTTTATATCTTGAGTATTTTGCCATGATTTAAAATATTTTAAATAAAAATGGTTGTGATTAGTCGCCTATAGGAGTTCCAGGTAAACTTCAATGTCCTCCCGAGGAGATAAAAGCACGACCAGCAGTTAAACACACAGACCCTGGGATCAGAACAACCTGGGTTCAAGTCCCAGTCCGGGATGTTTACTCCCTCTCTGACTCCAGCAGGCAGTTAAGTCTTCGGTGCCTCCATTTCCCTCTCTGAAACTGGCAATCATCACAGAAACTGCCTCAGAGGATATTTATGAAGATTAAACAAGGCGATGTTTTTATTTTTTTTAAAGATTTATTTATTTATGCATACAAGCACTGGGGTACAGGCCAGAGGTTGGGGTGGGGGTGAGAGGATTCACCACAGAGAGCGGGGAGCAGAACAAGCAGATCAAGTGAAGTACACTGCTGAGGGGAGCAGCGGGCACAGCAGGAGAAGTCTGCCACGCCATGTGGGTCCCCTCCCTGGCTGGCAGCAGGGATCGAACTCATGCAGCAGTGGCTGCGGTTTGCTTTATAGTGCGTTGCTTAACCCACTGCGCTACCAGGGAGGCCCAAGGTGATGTTTTTAAAAGGTGCTTGGCCGTGCTCCATACTCAAAGAATGCAAGACCTGGGCTGATGGGCCCCCGCACCTCACTGCAGGGATCCAGAATCTTCCATGCAAAGTGGGACCCGCAGGGTGGTTCTGAAAGGGGCTTAGCTAAGACAATGAATCACCTAGCAGAGCAGGGGCCACGTTCCCAGGTCAGCATCTTCCCACAGAAGGACCTGTGAGCCTCACCCCAAGAGCATTCTGATGACTCACCCACTCCACTGCAGTTTTATCACATTTCTACTGATTTTGAATCAAAACAATATTGTGGGATTTTTTCATTTCAAGCCTAAATCCCACTTGCCCTGCATTGGTAGCTTAAAAAATGTGAGAGGTCAAAGAAAATATAGGCCAATGAAAATAACATTGCAGCAAGAAATTAATTGCAAAGCCTGTTTAATATGACAGGGGACTCCCTAAAATCCTATTATGTCGTTCCCTGCTTCCCTCCGTCGTGCGCACTGATTCTGTGCACAAAGGCCAGGGCAGGCTCCCCGGTGCATTGCTGCATTAATTTGACATTTCTGGCTCCAATTAACCTTACATTTCAGCTATTTTCTAAAGATTGTTCTTTTAATTTGCGATAAGGTTATTTTTTTCTATTGGTGTTCACTGGCTTGTGCACAAAGGCTTGTTGTAGAAAATCCAGCCCAGTTTCAAGCTGTGTTATGGTGACACGCCATCATCTATGTTCTGCTCTTTGTAAGGTTGGTTGTTCTTTGTAAGAGATGGCTTCCTGCTATGTGCCTTGGTGTGGGATGGTGAGTTTTGAATCCAGGACAACTCAGCAGGGTGACCCTGCACTGGCACAGTAGTCCATACTTCAAGCGTAGATGAAGAATACTGTAATGCAAAAAGAACACTGGATTCTGTTTAGTCGTCTGGATTCAAATCACACCTACATCTCTGATTTGGAATTCTAAGTTTCAATCATTTATTTTCTGAGCTCTCCCACTCTGAAAGAAATCACCTTTAGCATTAAAACCCATGTTTGGACCAGATTTGGTTTCTGCAACTTAACTGGGGTTGAGGAGCCTCAATTTTCTCATCTACTGAGTTGGGCATCACCTCTTTCTTTGAAGTATTAAGTGAGAAGTGGGAAGGGCTTATAAGTGACTTTTAAGAATCTGTGTCCTATTTGCCTCTCTGTCATCGCAAATAGGTCAAGAACAACATTCAGCAAACTACAGCCCAAGAGTCAAATCTGGCCCAGGACTTGGTTTTATAAATAAAGTTTTATTGGAACACATTGATGTTCCAATTCATTGTTTATGGCTGCTTATGCACGACAGTAGGAAAGGTAAGAAGTTGTAATGGAGACTTCAAAACCTAAAATACTTTCTATTCAGTCATTCATAGACAAAGTTGGCAACTTCTAAAAGAACAAAAGGAAGCACAGAAGCCAATGTTCTTAGCATCACGATATACTCCTTCACCTCTGTGTAGTTTGGGGTGGTAGCTGAACCCTAGAGGTCTGGAGACTGGGGAAGAAATTACTAGTCAGGCTCCTGCAGTTCTGATGTCCCTTAGCCTCAAAACATGATCTCAACTGGTAATGGGAAAATACCCCCAACTTAACTGTTACCCTGGGATTCAGAATTCTGAGTGTCAGTCATTCATTATCTGAGCCACCCTCACTCTAAAAAATCATCTTTAGCATTGAAACCCACAACTGGGCCAGATTTGGTCTCTGCAAGCACAGGGTTTATGCCCATCTGATATTTTGAGCCTTCGTCTACTTCCTTCTACCAGCCCTTCATGGAAAGGCGCTCTGCTCGGGAGGAAATGCGAAGGCTAGGGATCCTTTTCTCCTCCTTTACACTCTGGTAGGGAGTATGCACATAAAATAAAACTTGTTACACAAAGTGCCACTGAGATGCAGGTGAGAGTCTCACTATTCAGTGTGGAGCTCGGGACCAGCAGCCACTTGTCACACGGGAGCTGATGAGAAACTGGCAGTCACAGGCACTGACCGATGAGCACACATGTTGTTGGCTCTTCTGGGAGTTACAAGAGATTTACGAAGGCAAGAGGGACCAGGAGCAGGAGGGGGATCCTGCAATTTGAGATGCAGATCTGACTGCTGGGAGAGAGGGTGCAAGGAAAGAAAACTGGGGAGGGAGGAAAACAGTTCAGTTCGCACTGCTGCCTCAAGAAAGGTCAGCCCAGCAGAAGGAGCAAAGGAACTGGCGTTTGCAATCATCACTGCCCAGAAAGAACCTGCCCCACCGGCCCTTCTTTGAGATGGTACCGTCCTCATTTCCTGTCTGGACTTCCTCAGTTGCCTCTTGCCTTCTTGTGGCTGTAAATCTCAAAACCTATGTGTGCTATTACATCGTTTCTTAAAAGTTTGAGAAACTCCATTGTTAATTATTGAACTTGAGTATTCTTTTCTTGTTCAAAAGAGTGCCCTGGGGGCCTCTCTTGTGACACAGGGGTTGAAGTCTCTGCACTATCAAGTTATTGCCAGCCCCTGCAGTCTGAGTTCAATCCCCGGCCAGGGAGGGGACCCACATGGCGCAGCAGACCTCTCCTGCTTTGCCCGCTGCTCCCCTCAGCAGTGTGTTTCAGTCGATCTGCCTGTTCTGCTCCCCGCTTTGTCTCTGGTGAATCGACCACCCCACACCTCTGGACCAGACCTCAGTTCTTGCATGCATAAACAAATAAAAATAAATATAAAAAAAAAGATTAGTCTGTACCTTTAGACATGGCTACCAACCCAAAACAGAACCAAACCATCTGACAGCAAGACGTCAGGGGCCCAGAGACACTCCCAAACGCGTCCCCTCGCCCCCGCTAGTCCACGCTCACAACACTGCCAGACTCTGTCAAAGCTTTCTGTTCCCTGGTAAGTTAAGAAAACTTCCCCAGTTTTCAGTAAGCATGGAAAGGATTAAAAAGATGTTTTTTCACACTTCAGGCATCAGAGGCTGGGTTTTAAAATACCCTGTGTGGTGCGAACTTAGCTTTCAACATCAGACACAGCTTTTCCAAGTTTGAAACCAAGTGGCTGAGAAGCGAGGGCAGGAGCAGGGAATGCGCATCGCGGAACAGCCTCGCCTGTTATGCCCCAGCGTGGGCGAGCCTGGCTCACGCCCAGGAGATGTCTGGAGGCCCTTCCACGACTCTGCACCCCCAGCTCGCCCACACACGCTGTCAGTCACAGATGCACCACCCCAAGGCCGCGTGTCCCGTGCACGGGCGTTAGGCCCCACGGCATGTCGGCACACTGCTGACACAGCTGCTCTCCTCCCTCTCGGAATGTAGGAGAAATGTTGCTGGACACTGGACTGGAGCTGCCTCCTCAGTCACGGAGTTTAGCCGAAGTGCCGCTAACATACCAGGCAGGCGCAGTTAGCCAGTCAGATTCGTGGCCCAGTCTCAGCACCTGACCCTAAACAGAGCTGCAGATAACAGGTCAGGCCGGGCTGTGTCCTTGGAAAATGACCTCCCTGCAAATCTCCCCCCTTCCTCTGGGAACGAGCCTGCAAGCACAGGGTTGGTATGTTTTAATGCCCATGTAGCAATGTAGAGACAGTAAAGTATAAAAGGAGCTCCCAGCCTTTGTTCGGGGCCCAGATTTTCGGAGGAAGGTCCGTGTCTGGGTCCCTATGTATATGAATCTGGAACAAAGCACCTGGTCTCCAGAAATCCTTGAGCGCCGCCTGGTTTATCCTCCCATAGCCTGGGTGACTGGCCAGAGTAAGATCCATAACAGGAAAAAGAAGTCCCCTGCACCCAGGAGGCTACCACGTTTGCAAACCTCCTGCTGAGTGATGTTGGAACTAGAGTAGCTAAGACTGGCATCAACAAAAGGATTCACGGGGGTGCAGTGGGTTAAGCAACGCACTGTGAGGCAAACTACAGCCACTGCAGCACGAGTTCAGTCCCTGCCACCGGCCAGGGAGGGGACCCACACGGCACAGCAGACCTCTCCTGCCTCACCCGCTGCTTCCCTCAGCAGTGTGCTTCAGTCAGTCTGGCTGTTCTGCTTCCCGGCTCTGTCTCTGGTGGATCCTGTCACCGCCCACACCTCTGACCTCTACCCCAACTCTTGTGTGCATAAATAAATAAATCTTTAAAAAATAAAAGGATTCATGGAAAAGGTTTTCATACCCCCCCCCCACCAACTTTTATATGTATGTATGAGATGGATGGTGTTAGGGTCATTGTGGCCATCTTGAAATCTATAAATATTGAAACGTTTGTGGGACACGTGAGAAAAAAAGTAGAATAAGCACCAGGGGCTGGTTTTGGCATTGGAGAAGTAGCTCGCCTCACAGAAGCAGATGGGCAGCGAGGACACCCGAGGCACGTGGCGAGAGCAGGCTGCAGGCTCAGCTCTATGCCGGCCCCCGCTGAGTCCCAAAGGAGCCCCGAAGTGCCCGTCTGCAAATGGGCCCGTGTAACCTCTTGCCTGGCACAAGCAAGGATTCAAGGAGTGATGGGGAATGGCTCCCCCAAGCACACCGGGCCTGCTAGGGAGGAGGGGGTCTCGTCACAGAGCAGGGGTCTGCCGCCAAGACAGCGCAGCCCAGCATCTGGCCACTGCAGAAAGAGCTCTGAGCTCAGCCGTCTCAAAGGGTTTCCTCCCAAGGGAACTAAAAAACACAGCCTTCCCCTGGAGTAAAGCACAAGCCTGTCTAACTTCCAGTCCTCGGAGTTCCTGCAAGCTCAGCCGTGGGGAAATCCAACTCATAGTGTGTGTGGTTTTTCTAATAAGCCTGATCAAATTCATCATGTGAAAGCTTTTAATGATAATACCACCATATTGCAGTTATTGGGGCTCACTCACTTGGTGCTATAAAGCTCTTTTTTATTTATGCATACAAGTACTGGGGTATAGGCCAGAGGTGGCGGGGGGGGTCACAGGATTCACCAGAGACAGAGTGGGGAACAGAACAGGCAGATTAACTGAAACACACTGCTGAGGGGAACAGCGGGCGAGGCAGGAGAGGTCTGCTGCACCATGTGGGTCCCTTCCCCAGCTGACAGCAGAGTTCGAACCTGTGCTGCAGTTTGCTTCACAGTGAGTTACTTAACCCATTGCGCCACCAGGGAGGCCCCCTCTATGCTACAAAGCTCTTAAGCATGCTCTATTATGTCTATTATGTCTTTAACTCTCCTAGCAATCCCTATTTTACAGATAAGGAAAATCAAAGCACATGCAGTGAACTAACTGGCTTTAGGCTACAGAGTTAAAGGGTGAAGCTAAGATCCAAAATAAGGACCAGCCTGTGTGTGTTCCCTTCACCATTGAGTTCTCCTGCCTTCCACGTGCTTTCTGGAACATTCCTTCTGCAGCTTTTCGAATACCGATACATATGTTTCAGCAAAAACCCAAAGCAGACATCAAAATGATGACGGCAGAGCCAGAGAAACACAACCCCTGGTCACTCTGATGTGTCCTTCCAGGGAAGCTTCTCCTCACGGTAACCAAAGTAGACACCTGATATCCCAGTTCAATTTTTAATAGCTCCCGCTTTCACTCCCCAAGTGGCCAGACTGGAACAATAAACTATTGGCCACCCAGTTTAACCATTTAACTATACGGTTAAAACTGCTTCCAAGATATATAGACATTACATGAGCAGTAAAAGGAATTCCAAGACACATCCTTTATGGAAAATCGTAACTACTTCTCTGCAAAATCCAACTTTTATCCTGGGCCTGAAGATTCTTAGGTTCCAGGTTCTTAAACTGAAATTGGATTACAAATTAGGGGATTTCACCATCATAGAAACACATAGTATCTTAGCAGGCAACTCCACCATGTCAGCATCCTGGGAGTGGAAAGCCATTCCAAAATCCTGTTGCAAGACCCCATCACTTCCTGTGTTAAAATATGAGTTTGTGTGTTGGTGGTTTGTTTTGTTTCCAAGTTATACTCCAGCTTGTTTCTAATTTATTCCATGAGTGCACCTAATCCATAAAGGAGACAATCATTTAATTCTTATTCTAATTGGGCAGTTTAAGAGTATGTTTATGCTAAAACTGACTCATGTTTATGTTTGAGTTGATAAAGAGCTGCATGGCATGGAAGCCTTTCCAGTAATTCTCAAAGGCTGAGAAGGAGGCAGACCATGAGTGCGTGGTCCCCTAACTCTCACCTACTGGGGTAGTAATAATGAAGGCACTTTGGTCATCAGTATGATGATGATTTCTACGGTTAAAGATATAATTTCATGGGGAGAAGCTGCTGCTAATTCCTGTTCAGTCACCTCTGTAGGGTCTTGGCATAAGGGGTCAGAGTTCATCCTGTTGCCAGGAGCCACCAGGAGGAAATAAAAAGCCTCTGGGTGCAAATTTCACAATGCAAACAGTTGGAGCCCCAGAAACCAGTGTTCTCATCAGGGACCTATCCTCGGCTCCCTAAGAACTAGAAACCAATGTCCCCCAGTTCCTGCGATTAGCCCAGAACGCATGGAAACAGCGAGCTCCCTGGAGCCGGCCCACTGCCCCGTTCCTTGGCCAAATACCCTTCATCCAGGTTGGGAAGATGGAGGACAGACAAAAGTTTGCTGAGAGTTTCAACTTCGTCAACATTTAATAAAGCCTCTATAATCTAGGAACAAGGATTTTTCTAAGCCACCTTTTACCTCCTGAAATTACCCACATTTCAAATGCTTTTCCCAGAGCCCCAGAACTGGAACACAGCTTCCTATAAAATTGAGACCTCTGACCTTTTCACGGCAAAGTGATTCCAGGTTGGGCGCCTGATTATCTCCTTTTTATTTTAGCTGGTTTCACCCAGTGGACCAAACATGCAGGCAGCGGGTCTGCAGTGCTTGACCCTCCTGAAAATATTTAACATCTGAATTAAACCACCAGGCTTTGCCAGTGTTCTCTGCATGTGATGTCTGAGGCAATTTCCCCCGGCGTGGCGGCACGAAAACAGGAGATGAAGTAGATCAAGACAGGGCCGATAAATCCGTTCTCTGAACTAAACGCCATCAAGCAAATGCTTGATTTTCCCCTTTTCCATGGCAAGAATTATAATGTGTTCTACACCCTTTGTGTCCTCACTGGGTTCAATTATTCTGGAAACAAACCCTATTCAAAATGAAGATGGGCGATTAGTGCAACCTTACATCTGTAGTGGGGGTGAACCCAGAAGCAATGAGGCAGAGACGCGGAAGCAGGAAGCATGGGGCCTGGGAGCAAGAAGAGGATGGGAGATAACACAACCATGCAGGCCTTTGTCTACCGCCCATTCGGGACTGATGCCAACGCTCCTTCCACAACAATTGACTGCAGAAAGGAATAATGGGACTTACTGGATGTTTCAGGAGGCATGCGTGGGCCCTCTTTTCCCGGTGAAGTGGTCAACAAAAGTACTAAGCTCTTCTGTCAGATCAAATACACCTCAGGTGCTGCGGAACAGAGAAGAGAAAGACACCGGTGTCTTGTTAAAAAAAGACACGCATTTTCCTCGCTGGCGCATTTTCCTCACTGGCGAGCTGAGCAGTAATTAATGGGATGCACACCAGGGCCTAGGAGGAAGGATCAAACCTAGCCCAGGGCCGTGGGAGGCAAGTTCTGGAGCTCCTCCCCAGCTCCCATCCAGCGGGGCGCAGGCTTTGGGCTGAGCTCTGGATCCACGTTCCTAGCGGGACGCCCAGCACACAATGAACCCTCCTGGGTTCTGAGGGCGGCCCGGTCTTCCTTGAGCAGCTGGGCGCAGACAGCAGCTCACGTGGTCCCTGCAGAGGGTGAGCCTAGCAGACTGAACTTGTAGAAGAGGTCAAGGTCCCCAGAGGTGGGCGGGACTTGCAGGCTACTGACAAGAGCTGGAGGCAAGACCTCAGGGGCTGACCTCACTGCCATAGCTCGTGTGGGGCTGTGGGGTTCATCTCTGCAGAGGGGGTCAAACAGCCTTTCCCAAGATGCCTAAAGAGGCCTCTTCCAAGGTCACGTTTTATGAGGAACTAAGGCCAGACAAGGCCCTGGAGACTAAGAAGACTCTCCTGCCTCTCCTCTCACCCGTTGGCCCTGACCCTAACTGAAGATGTGAAGGCGGCGCTCTCCCACTGTTACAGGGCAAGGTGAGGGGTACCAGGGGCCCCCAAACCTGCCTGCTCTGAATGGTTTCTGCCATCCGCCATATCAAGACAAAACATACTCTAGGTGGGTAAGACCTTCAATAGAAAATTACTTTAACACAATTAGTGTGCAAAAAGAGAAGAGAAAGAATGTAGTTAAAACAGCTTCTAATTAAACACCCAGATTACCCACCCCTGTGGGCCCTGCCAACAGGGCTGGCCCAGGGCAGGGCGGCTGAGGCCCCAAGCGCGCCATAGCCTAAGGCACCTTCTGAAGGGACCCAGAGGAGAGGGGCAGAGGGACCAGGCAAGTCTGGAAACAAAGGAGCAAAATCAAGGCCCAAGCCAAGAAAGGGCTGCCCTGGTCGCCTCCCCATGGCTCTCGCGCCCACATCGCTGTCTCTTCCAAGTGTCTCCTTCCATGTCCCCAAGTCCAAGTCCCCCTGGTACAAGTGTCTTCACACTCTGTGCACGCGTCTCCCCAGTCTCCTGCTCTCCTCACTTCCGCTCCCGGCCTGCTCCAGCTTCTCCTCCCCACTCAGCTCCACCCTTCCTTAGTGTGGGTGTAGCGGCAGGAAGGGGCAGCACAGGAGCAAGGTTCGGGATGGTTCTTAGCAGACAGGTCAAGGAAGGAGAGTCTTGGAGCCCTCGGTGGCTTTTCATTCTTTTTATTGTCAGAGGTGGCCAGGTACATGGCAGGCATGGGTGCTGGGAGCCGGGGGCCTGGAGGTTGGCAGGCCTCCCAGCCCCCCGCGCATCTCACCCTCTCGGCTGCTTTGCTGCTGTTCTGTTCTCCCGCTGCTCTCACTGCTGCTCGTTGGTGCTCTCGCTGTTGGTCGGTCCTGTCGGTCCTGGCGTCCTCACGACGCCGCCCATTTAAGCCCGTGTCCAACTCAGGTGCGCCCACTTGCGCATGCCCACCCTGGAATGCTCGCAGCACCGCAAGTGTCCATCCTCACAGTGGTGGTGTTACAGGGCAAACCTAATATAAAATGGGTTTGCCTGACTGGGTCCTCACCCGCGCGCTCGAACAGCACTTGTGATGCCCCAGCTGCAGGCACACACGACAAAGGTTAATAAAGGGTTTGTTTACAAGGGAAGGGAATAGCGTAGTGAATAACACAAGGGGAAGAGAGGGCTACAGATCTGTAAATGTCCTACCCGCTCCTCCGAGCTGGACCCCAACGTCCCGCTGAGAGCTGACTCCCCAGGAAAAGAGAGCCCCAAGGCCCACGTGTCTGTTTTTTATACTCAGCCTGGCTGCTCAGCTCCACCCTCAGGTCCCAGCGAGCCGTTCTTCGACAATGGCCTTATGGGACTTGTAGTTCTGGCATGGGGGTCGAAGTCCACAACCCATTTCTGCAATCCATTCAGGAGGGTCTTTCCCCCAACAGTGGGAGGGTGGAAAGACCTGATTTCTCTAACCCTACAGTGGGGCAGGGAACCTGGAAGCCCCCCTTTCCCTGGGGACCACCCTGTTACACACACCCTAGAAGAATGGAGTGGGGGAGGGCCAGGGCCACCCAGATGCTGGTTTGTCAGTGAGTATGTCCCCTCTACCCAGAAACTCCTCATTTTACACTTAGAGAAGAGAGCACCGGCCTTGCCGTGCGAAGCCCTTCTCTCTTCCCGACACCCCTGGTCCCTCAGTATGGATGGGATGTAAATCTCTGGCCGGTCCCATTTACTTTACAACTCACGACCATGTAAATTCTCCAAACACATGTTTTTAATTTTGGTATTTTGGGCCTCCCTGGTGGTGCAAGGGGTTAAGTCTCAGCACTATGAAGCATCCATAGGCGTTGCAGCACGAGTTCGATCCCCAGTCAGGGAGCTGACCCTCATGGTGCAGCAGACCTCTCCTGCCTCAGCCGCTACTCCCCTCGGCAGTGTGTTTCTGTCAGTCTGCCTGCTCTGCTCCCCACTCTGTCTCTGGTGAATCCTTTCACCACCCCCACACACACACGCCTCTGGCCTATACTCCAGTTCTTGTGTGCATAAATTATTTTTTTTAATCTAATTTTGGTCTTTTTCAACTATTTCCTTGTTTATTTATTTCTCCAGATTCAAAAGAACCCAGAGATAGGGAATGACCTCCCCTGCACCCCAACAGTTCTCTCAAAGAAGGGTGTCAGCCAGATACTTGGAGAGCCGGCAAGAGCCCTGGAATGGGGCCCAGTGGACCAGGTCTGGCCCACACCTCAAAGAGCTAAGAAGAAAAACCAGACCCCAGGCAGGGGGCTCCCCAACAGGTGAGTCATGGACCCCAAGAGGAATCCACAGGTGGAAGTGGGCCTGGGGACAAAGGTGATGGGTTAGACCATGAAGAGATCTATGCAGGTAGACAGATGGAGAACTGAGCCTGAAGGGGGTGAGCTTCTGGTTGGAGGCGAGCACCCACTTTTCATGGGGTGCACCCCCTTCGTGAGGACCACTATCTCTAAGACCTCCCCCCCCAGCACATCTGCAGAACTCAGGAGATGCAGCTCTGGGAACCAGGCCCACAGAAGTCCAGCGCCACAGACAACTGTGTCCCCAAATCCATATGTCGAAGCCCGATCCCCAAAGTGGTAGTATTTGCAGATGGGGATCCTGGGGGAGGGGATCCATCTATAGCAGGAAATTGATGGTAATTTAGCTGCATTTTGATCACATCCCCAAGTCCTATGTGTTCCAAAAACCAGCCAGAAGACTAGAAAAGTCCTCCACTGGGGACATGGCCTTCAAGTGAGGCCAGGAGGAAAAAACAAGGTCAAGTCAGTCGGTGGTGGGAGGGAGAAGGTCAGGATGAGAAGTTTGAGGGTCATTTGTGGCCAGAATGTGAACTGACCCGAGCTGGGGCATGCACGAAGGAGCAGTGTTTGCAGACTTAGCTCTGAAGTGAATGAGGTGAAATCAGAAGTCAGGAGGCCAGCTGAGCACTTCTAAATTTTGTCTGTAGCCAAGAAGTTCTGAAGGTCTGAGGAACAGAAGCGCAGATGGAGGTGACATTCAGGACACACTCAGCCGGACCTGGGGACCTCTTGGTGGGAGGTGACGAGGAGAAGACCCGCGTGCTTTCTGGCCTCGCAGGCTGAGAAGAGGGACGGCATGATCTGGGAGGGAAAAGAGCAGAGTGAGAGAAGCATCTCTTGAGTCAGAGTTCTGCAGAGAAACAGAGCCCACGGGAGGCACGTAGGTGTAGGAAGCCGTCTATGACAAGGAATCGGCCCTCTCAATGGCGGAGGCCGGGAGGAGCCCCAAATCTACAGCAGGGCCCTGGAGAGGCGCGGCGTGCAGATGTCTTCCCCACTTCTCCTGCGGTCACACAGCACTCAAATCCCAGCGGTCGCTGCCTCCTCCAACCAGCCCTGGGCCAGTTTCCCCACCCTCCATTTTCCTATTCGTGCTATCTGAGGGGTCGCTGCCTCCCACCTTGCCACCTGGGCTCCAGTCTTACTTCCTCCAGCATTACCAGCACACGCTGTCCTGTGAGGTGATTGGGAGTACCCAACATGGTGCTGGTGGGAGACAAGAAGCCCACGTCAGCAGAGGGTGCGGGGCTCCGTGTTCGTCTGCTGGGGCCCTCACAGGCTTGCACGACAGACGTCTGTTTCTCACAGCTCTGGAGGCCAGAAGACCAAGACGGCGCTGTTGGCTGGGCTGGTTTCCTCCCTGGCTCACAGGCCACCTTCTCCCTGTGTGTCTCGTCCAAGTCTCTTGTCACAGGACACCCGTGAGATCATGTTAGAAACCACCTCACGACCTCATCTTAACTAAATGTCTTTTTAAAGACCCAACCTCCAAATACAGTGATGTTCTGAGGTCCTGGGGTGGGAGCCCAACATAGGATTTGGTGGGGGACACAGTTTAGCCTGTGAAGTAGGGGTCAAGCCCAAAGCCAAAGGTCAGGACAAGCCTGAGAGAGCCACTTGGAATCCCCACTCAGTGTGCCGGCCACAGTGCGGGGCTGATGCCCGCGGAGTCGCAGGCCCCTCAGTGCACCCAGCGGTCCCCAAACCTCCCCCGCTTGCACCAGCCTGCAGCCCAGACCTGGCCCAGGCACGGACTTGCCCCCAGCACACCAGGTGTCACTGCATCTCAGCTCTTCTCATCAGAATTTCAAAGGAGAGTAATATTTAGCAGTTCAAGTGGGGCCAAGGGCTGACATTAAGCAAATTTCAAGGGTTATTTGAAGTTAATTGAGTTTAATCATATAATGATTTTATAATTAGCCATAGTGCTCTTGTTTCCATACCAGTGGACAAAGGCTCTAAAGAAAAATACTGTATGAGGCAGGGACAGCGCTGGGGGAGGGTTATGGTGTCACATGAACCCACAGAAATGCGCTAGTGTCTTCCTCTCAGGCCCCACATTGACCACCACAAGCTGGCACCCCAGCTGGGCCCCACGCTGGCTGGATCTGCTGGTTTCTCTGTTTCTATCCTGAAACTTGGGGGTATATCCCACCTGTGCTGGAAGGGAGCCCCGGCCCTGGGGGACAGCTCAAAGCCACTTCTAAGAGGGCCAGACCCAAATGTGAAACCAGTTAGGCTTTCCGTGCCAAACGTTCACTTCGCCTAATCAACCAATGGCGTCAAACTGCGGGCAGCAAAGGGCCAGCTCTGGTTGTGGGGATGCAATCCAGCAGGTCTTCAGGATGACTCACAGCAACAGGGCCCTAGGGAGGCTACTCCAGGCTGGACTCTCAGACAAGGCCTGGCTCTCAGGGCGAGGGGGCAAGAGGGAGGGTTCTGACCAGTATCACAGCGTGTCATCCCCCAAAAAGCTGGCTAGTATTTTCTTGTAACTGTCTGCCACAAATTAGGGGAGGAGTAGAAAAGGAAATTGCTATTGATTGGGTACTTACTACTGCCAGAGTCTGTGCTAAATCACTGGTTTCTTAGGCCACTCCATGGGATCCCCAATGAGCAGAGACTCAGAGAATAAAGTCACCTGCCTAAGTGCACACCTTGTGTGCCCAACTCTGATCCCAGCACCTAGGATGGGCCACTCAACATGAAGCTGGGAGGTAGAAGAAGATCTGGTAGGAAACCGGCATGAATTAGAGTAGATGCCTACATCACAGCTGAGAAGCCATGAACAGGCCCAGCCCACTGTCCCCACAAGGAAGTCCCATGTTCCACTCATGCAGAATGTCAAAGGATTACCTGGGAGACACCTCAGTGCTCTTCTTTGCTTCCCGAGCACAAACGGTCAAATTCACCAAATGAACAGGATTCTGGGGAAATGACTCTGTAAGACAAAAGTGTAGATACCAGAGATTATGGACTCCAACCTTGCAGTTTTAATTATTGGATGTTGGAAACATGTTCTAAAGGCACTGAGCAACCCAAGTGTCCAGCAACAAGTAAATGGATCAGCAAAAGTGAACGAGCCATACAATGGAATATTACTCAGCCTGAACAAAGGAGGGAATCCTGGCACATGCTACACATGACTGGACCTTGTGGGCATTGTGTTAAAGGAAACAAGCCTTTAGATTTAGAGGACAAGTACCGTAGATTTCTCTTACAGGAAAGTCCTAGAATCGTCATAGAGAGACAGAAAATAGGACGGTGGTTGCCAGGAACTGGGGATGGGGGGAGTGGAGGGGGAATCTGCTGAATGGGGATAGAGTTTCAGTTTTGCACAATGAAGAGTTGTGGAGCAGGATGGGGACTGATGAGGGTGGCACAACAATGTGAACCTACTTAATACTAAAGTGGTTAGGATGGTAAATACAATATTATATGTATTCTACCACAATAAAAAAATTGGGGGGGAGGAAGGACTGAGGATGAGGTATCTAAGACGTTTTCATTACTTCCTATCATTAAATTCCCCTGCCCTCTCCATCTGCCTCTGTTAACTATATTTACCGCCCTAGCTACCTTTAAAACTCCAACTATGGGGCCTCCCTGGTGGCGCTGTGGGTTAAGCAAAGCACTATGAAGCAAACCGCAGCCACTGCAGCACGAGTTCGATCCCTGCCGCCGGCCAGGGAGGGGACCCACAGGGCGCAGCAGACCTCTCCTGCCTCGCCTGCTGCTCCCCTCGGCAGTGTATTTCGGTCAGTCTGCCTGTTCTGCTCCCCGCTCTGTCTGGTGAATCCTCTCACCTCCCTGGACTCTGGCCTGTACCCCAGCTCTTGTATGCATAAATAAATAAACCTTTTAAAAAAAACTCCAACTATGATCATATACTATATGCAAATATAAGTATATAATAATCGTACATGTAAATATAAATAATATTAAATAATTTATAAATAATAATTTGTAAACCTCTCCCATCGCCACACACTCACACACCTGCCCACTCTCACCACACACTCAGAAACACAGCCATCCCTGAGTCACAGTGCTCCCCTTCTGGTGGAATCCTGTCGTCTCCAGCTCTTCCCCACTGCTCCTGTCACTAGTGAGCCCTCCAAAGTCCAAAAAAGTTAGCTACCAAAAAACAAAATGTCCTGGGAACTCACTGAAACTGCAGACTGCCGAGCCCTACCGAGGAGACTCCCCTACTTGCTGGCCTGGGGCTACAGTGTCTGGCTTTGCGGGATGATCTTGAGGTGAGGAAGGGGTATTACTGCATCACTTCTCTCCTCACCCCTCGAGGACTTTCCTGTGCCAGGGCTGCAGGCTTAGAATTCCTCTCAATACCTGAAGGCTCTGGAAGGCTGGCCTCTGGCTCTATGACATTCCACTGTCCTTTAGAAAAGAGACCATTTTAGGGCCTCCCCGGTGGCGCAGTGGGTTAAGCAACACACTATGAAGCAAACCGCAGCCACTGCAGCACAAGTTCCATCCCTGCCGCTGGCCGGAGGGGGACCCACATGGCGCAGCAGACCTCTCCTGCCTCGCCTGCTGCTGCCGTCAGCAGTGTGTTTCAGTCAGTCTGCCTGTTCCGCTCCCTACTCTGTCTGGTGAATCCTCTCACCCCCTACACCTCCGGCCTGTACCCCAGCTCTTGTACGCATAAATAAATAAATCTTTAAAAAGAGAGAGAAACCGTTTTAAAGCACCATGGAGGGCAATGTCCTTGGCCATCGAAGGAGAATCATTAGAGGGTCAGGAGCAGGCCTCGTTGGTCACGTTGATCACCCTGACCACTTGCCTGGCCAGCCCTAGGGCACCCAACACCCACCCTGACCCCCATAAGCAACACTGGCATCACCACAGGCAACAGCGCATTTTCCCCCAGAAATTCTGTAATTCGGGGCCTCGCTGGTGGCACAAGGGGTTAAGTCACAGGTCTGTGAAGCATCCACAGCCACTGCAGCACAAGTTCGATGCCCGGCCAGGAGAGGACCCACAGGGCGCAGCAGACCTCTCCCGTCTCCCCGCTGCTCCCCTCAGCAGTGGATTTCAGTTGATCTGCCTGTTCTGCTCCCCGCTCTGTCTCTGGTGACTCCTCTCACACACCCCACACACACCTCTGGCCCAGTTCTTGTACACATAAATAAATAAATTAAAAAAAAAAAGAAATTCTGTAATTCAAACTCCCTTTCACACACTCAGTGGGGTTTTGTATATTGTCAGCCAGCAATATTTAGCCACAATCCAGGGTCACAGCTATACCCCCAATACCTATCACTGCCCAGCTGGGGTGCTTTCAGCTATGAGGAACAGACAACCTAAGTCCAGAGTGGCCTTAAAATATGGACACTGAAAATGCCTACAACGGGGCGTCTGGATGGGACGTTCACTTGTCACTGCAGTGATGTCTTCGCTGCTAGATTGTGCTCTGTGGTCCACAAGCAGCTCCATCTAGGCACTCACCCCCGCAGCCCTCCATCAAAAGGTGGGCTGGAGGCCAAAAGGCGGGTGCAACAGAAAGAAGCCCTCCTCGGTGGATTCTGGAATCTTCTCTTTGGGCCAACACAGGCCTACTCTCACACCTTGGCTCCTGGCCGTCAGCGGATGACTACATGCTGATACCCCAGCTGCATTTCCTGCCCCCAGCTGTGCCCGGAGGAGAGGGGACTAAAGGAAATTTGGGTTCCTTAGGAAGGGGTCTGGATGCTGGACAGGTGGCTCCAAGAGCCGCTGAGGTTGCTGTGACTGTGGTTCTTCTGCCACACACACAAACCCTGGGCTAGAACCTCTTGGCCAATAAGTGAGAAGCCAAACCTCGCTCTCCAGGCCACCTCTTTCCAGAAAGAAAGTCACTTGCAGGGAGTGTCAGAGGCTGACCCAGGCAAAGCAGCCTCCTTTACCACAGGGCCCTTCACCAGCCACATGGATTTGCAGGAGTTTTTAATGTGCTCTGCTCTAAGCCTCTGATTAAACATTAATAAAAGGTCAAGGTCATGGTCCCAGAGACTCCTGACAAAACCACTCTTCATCTCTCTCCCCCCGAATCCTCTTGTTGCAAGGCTTGTCTCTACCCGCTCCCCGAGAGCCCCAGGGCTGTTCAGGGGCTGTGGGGTCAAGACAATAAACTACCTTTGGTCCTTATGGGGGGAGGGGCATTCCCAAAGCCTGGCTGAAGGAACGGGGTCAGGATTTCCAGCCCTGGTGGCCCTAGTTTGGAAAGTTTGCTTCCCTACAAAGCACTTCCAGACCAGAAGAAACAGCAGCACGATGGAATTCTGCATTCAAGGCCACCTTTCCTGTAGGTTAGTGTTATTGATTACCCACACCTCAGGCCCTGGCAGGTAATCAATAGACCCTCTGACCCAGATATGTGACTGGGCCTGTGGGGGTTTTAAAAACAAGAAGTGAACATGGCAACTCTGGTTCACACTCTTCATACACGAGAATTACATTTTTTCCCCAGAGCTGCAAAGCTGTTTCTGCTCAAATTACCCCAGCCATCTTAGAGACACATCAGCAGAGGGGTCTGCTCATTTCTCCTGCCAGATAGTTCTGCAACCAACCCCAAAGCATTAAGAACAAGTGACAGGCCAAACTCTGGGAAGATCCACCTAAGCCCCCAAAGAGCTAGGATTCTGCACCATCCTTCATCAGGAGGACCACCAAGCTTCTCGGGAAGGGATGCAGGCAGGAGAACAGGAAGGGAGCCAGGCACCACCAGAGATGAGGACGGGATTAGATGCCTTGACTTTGTGACCTTAAGAAACAGAAGGATCAAGACTAGGGATGATGACATTGACCTTAGGTGGCAGAGTTGGTGTGGTACAGTGGAAGGGGTAGAGTGAAAGGCTCTCAAAGGCAAACAGAAGACCTTAAACTTCTAAAACTTTTTCTGATGGCACCTCCTCCAGGAAGTCAGCCCTGATATAACTCAACAACCTCGCTAGCCCAGGAGCCAGATCCCTAGTGTGCCCACATTTCCCTACATAACACTTTATGCTCTCAAGAGTCCATTGAGTCCACTGAGATTAAGGGTAGGAATGCTAGCTGGTTCACATCTAAATTCAGCCCCAAACAGAACCCAGCACTTAACAGACTCTCAACAAAGCCTATTACATAAGTGACTGAATGAGTAAATTTATGAATGAGTGAATGAATTTAGGAGCATGAGTGAGTGAATGAATGGATTTATGAGTGTGTGAGTGAATGAATAAAAATGTAGCCTCCAACCAAACACAGATTACCAAGGTATTAATATCCCCAAAATAATAACCTGAAGAAAAGGGACACTTTTCACCACTTTCCTATAAATGTTCAAAGGACAGTTGGTTAAATGCAATAAAGACTTGAGCATCCAGAGCCTCCCTGGTGGCACAGTGGGTTAAGCAATGCACTATGAAGCAAACCGCAGCCACTGCAACATGAGTTCGATCCCTGCTGCCGGCCAGGGTGGGGACCCACATGGCGCGGCAG
>JAGFMF010011680.1:2770915-2827412 GCA_019455555.1 Galemys pyrenaicus | reverse complement strand
TCTGTTGATCTGCCTGTTCTGCTCCCTGCTCTCTGTGGTGAATCCTCTCACCTCCCCACACCTCTGGCCTGTACCCCAGTGCTTGTATGCATAAATAAACAAATCTTAAAAAAAAAAAAAGACTTGAGCATCCAGAGCTGGGTCCAAACTGTGACTCCACAGCTTTAACCTCTTTGCCCCTCAGTTTTGTCAGCTTAGAAATGGGAATAATATCAAGCTGACCTTATACAGTTGCACTGAGAAACAGATAAGGTCTGCTCAGTGCCTCACACATGCTTGGCACTCAGCAGGTTGCAGTTACTCCCAGTATGAGCCAGGCCCTGCAGTGTGGTGGCATGCCAACAGCTGGGGCATCTGTCATCAAACCAGGAGTGTGGGGTCCTCACAAATCCTGCAGGAGTCCTTCCTTCTAGGATATCCCACCACCAGAGTGAGTTGCTAAAAATACTAGAACACAACTTTGCTCTTCCAAATTTTAAAAAGGATCATAAATTCTGACTTTCCAAGAGGCCATCAGTGAAAATGTCCTCACAGAATGTGAACTGATAAACCAGGAAAGAGGATCCTGCCTCTGTGTAAGTGACATTGTAGCAAAGAGTAAGTTGCCAAAAATGCACATCCTGTCAGGCTCTGCTAGGTTGTGCTGCAGTAATAAACATCTCCCAAACCTCCCTGTGTTCTGCATGGCAGCTCTTGTCCTTTGCAGGTCAGCAAGAGACCATGGCCCAGACCCTACTGACCAGCTACCCTCTAGAAAGGAGCTGGTCACCAGTGATGAGGAGAAACAGCCCTGGAGGGTCTCAGGTCAGTAGTTAAGTGTCCAGGTTGGTGACATGGCCCATGCACAGTCATTGACTTAAACTGATCTCTTGGCACCAACCTCAAGGGGGCTGGGAAGTGGGATTCTGGAATGTTTCTAGAGTGGAGAGAGAGTGATATATTGGATGAAAGGCACCCACACAGCAGAGAGAAGGCGGCATTCTATTAGCTCCCGCCAAAGCAGCCCTGGACGCTGGTGCTAGGAAGTGACTAGGAGGCAAGAGCAACACAGCCCTCTCCAGATCTGGTGGGGTCACCGTGGAAAGGGGGTCACCGCAGAAGGCAGCTTTCTCGTGCCTCTAGCAAAGGGTCGGGCTCCTTGCTGCCCTCATACACTCCAAGGTGCATGTCATACCCCAAACCTAGGCCTGTGTCAGGAAAGAACAGAAAGGGATGCCTCAAAGAATCACGTCTTGGGGGAGAAAATGCCTCTTTCCCTAGTTTGGAAGTGAGTTTTAAAAAGCACAAAGAAGCAGAAATTGCTCTGGGCGTATTACTCGGCTGGTGTCTGAGTTAATAGCAGCAGTGATACCCTCTGGTCCCGCTGGGCTTACAGGGGGCAAAGCAAAGGACCTTGGTTTTCCAGGTCAAGATCATTAGGGAGATTAATTAGCACCTTGGTTCCAGATTCTGTATGAAACCGGCCTTCCGAGGCCTACATAAAATCAACGGGAACTCCCCTTCCTTATAGGGTGGAAATTTCCGTGTCCTCCACGGTAGCTCTGGACTCTTGGGGCTCACATTCACAGGAGCCACTATCGTGCTGCTCCCTTCTCCCCAGTCCTCATCCCACCTGCCAAGGGGAACACGAGCAAGGCGTAAAGGTGTGAGGGTAACAGCTGGAGGCGCCAAAACAGAGGTGGGCTTACAGTGGCCTGCAGGGCAGTCGGAGGACGCAGGCTGGGCCAGAGGCCTGTCAGTGCCAGATGCTGATAGAACTTTCTGCAGCCTGAGGCGGCCAGGCAGGGAAGGACTTAAATCCGAAGGGAAACTGCAGCGCTTCTGGGCAAGGGTACCTCTGGAAAGGGAGATTCAAAGGGAGGCTCCTGCAGGCACCCTGGTGAGTCAGCAAGCTCTGGCTTGGGCCCAGAGGAGAGAGGGGGAGGGGCACCCCTGAGATAAACTGAGAAAGTAACATCAGCAGGACCGGCGTTGAAGCAGGTAAAGAGCGAGGCATCAGTGCAGGCAGAGGGTGAGCCGGCACAGCGGGCCTGCCGCTGTGCCTCCTCTGCAGTGTGGTCTCGCTCAGCCTCTCTAGGCCTCCGTCTGGCACTGTAAAGGGACACACAGCCCCTCCCTTCTGGGTGCGGGGAGGTGAGGTTCCCACGAGTTGGTTCTCTTAGAACTAACCTGCTCCCAGTAAGTGTGGGTGTTGCTGCTGCTGCTGCCTCTTTACTGTCCCCCAAGAAAGCTCACCTCTCTGGGTGCTGGAGGTGGCCCTCTGCCCCCCAGGAGCCTCACTCCAGCCAGGAGGCAGCCAGCCAGTCCCAGGCACTGAGGCTGCTCTGGGTCCTGACGCCCTACAGGTCCTAAGCCCAGGTCCCCCCCCCTGTCTGCCCTCCTGCCCCACCGCACCACACCCACACCCCCTCTGATTGTTCTTATGGGGCCTTCTGCAGATCCACCCCCGCCTCAGCTGTTTTCCTTTTTCTCTCATGGCTGAATTGACACACAAAAGAACAGAGGATTGCAATAGATGACAGAGTACCCCAGAGAGGAACATAGCCTGCCGCCACTTTTATGAGCGCTCCTCCACCGCCAGTTATTAGGGCCTGACATTCGGGAGGGAACTCCGCCACCCCAAGGGGCTGGGGCTAGGGTGGGGGAGTCTTGCTGCCCTGGGCAGAGAGATGCAGCCCCAAAGGGCTTCCCACCGCACGCCCACCGTCGGCGTTCCCCCTGGCCAAAGCCTCCTGGCTACATATCATTTCCTGGACATCTTAGTGAAGTGGGCGTCAGCTCCCGGCCGCGCACGATTTCACTTCGGGGACTCTGGCGCGACCCCGGAAGGCGGCCCCCCGCGCCTCGCGCAGCTGCAGGGAAGTGCAACAGCGCCATCTAGTGCCTGCTCGGGGCGCTGCGGGGTCCGCCTCCCGCGCTGGAATCTTCCATCCTGAGCACTGCGCGTAACTCTTCCCAGGAGCCCCCAGCAGATCACACAGCGGCTGCGGTGCCGCAGCCATGAGAGAAGTAAAGGTCAAAACGTGGGCCGGAGTCGGGTCTCTGCTGATGAGGAGCCTAAAGGAGATGCTGGGGTAGGATTTCGAGCACTTGGGGTGAAGGAACCCGGAGCCAAGCCAGGAGCCGCCTACCTGGGGAGCCAGCCGGTCCAGACACCTGTCTTCCTGGCCCGCCTGTTTGCAAAACCCTCCTGGAAAGGGCTTCTCGGGCCTTCTCCTCCTCCTGGAGAGGGAAATCCGTGTTTTAGGGAAACACCCCAGCAGGGGTGGGGAGGAGGACTACAAAACGGAGCTAAACCCAGGCTGTCTTTCCCACCAGGCTCCAGCCAGAATCCATGAGGAGACAAGGCGGGGCTCGGACCCCCTTGGCCCCAAGCGCAGTCCCTGGGGATGCCCGCACTGACCTCAGGTCACCTCGAAGCATGAATATATATGGGGTTCCCACAACTTATGCAGAAAGACTTGAATTGGGGGGATTTCTTGCCGGGGATGAGCATCCCTGTGGCGGTTTCTGTCTGGTTCGCCCCACGTGCTCCCGGGAGGAGATGCTTTCCCAGCCCGCAGCCTGGGGCCTGGGGCCTGGGGCCTGGGGCCTGGAGCCTGGGGCTCCGCTGGTACCGAGCTAGGAGGCCAGCCCATGCGCTCAGCCCGGCAGAGGGGGTGCCCGATGGCCTCCCCGGCAGGTGCTGTGACCCAGGAGCCAAGACTCTCGGCCCTGAGGCTGCGCTCCACGCCACTGCAATAAAGCTAAGCCCGTGAGTTTCCCGGCTTCCCAGATCATTGGCAAGTTGTTTCACTAGACAGCAGTCTGCTAAGTGCACAACAGCGCGTGTCTAGAACAGCGGAGCGCAGGCCTCAGGGAACCGTGACCCAGAGACAGGGCGCGCGCCTGCTGCAGGGAAAATGGCGCCCACGGACTCTCTCCGCGCAGAGAGTCCTTCAGCTGGTAAAAGCTCCTTCTTGTGAAGCATAATGAAGAGGAGTCCCATCTCCATAACTGCTCAAGTTTGTAGTGGGGCTGCCACTCACGTTGGGCAGAAAATTCCAGAAAGGCAGGGCCCCCGGCTGCCATGCAAGGGCCGTGTCCCAGCCTCAGCTCAGCACCTGACCTGGAAGGATGAACAGGAGAACAGGTGTCGTCCGTGCATGAGGAGCTCCACAAGCCCAGCACACCTGCCCGCCCGGGCCTGTGACCTTGGCACCTGGGCTAGGGGTTCAGCTGGGCCTAACTAGGGGGACGGCCCGGGGGCCAGAAGGGTCTCCCACCCCCCCACACCCACCCCACCCCCGCCTGACCTGAGGACCAGGCTTCCCTACTACCCGAATCCCGGCTCTGGAAGGCCCAGCCAGTCCCCCCGGCCCCACTTGTTCTCTCTCTCCCCACCCTGAAAACATTTTGCTCACATGATGGGGGGCGGGGGGCAGGAAGCGGGCATCTTGGGTACTGACACCTCCCTCAGGCCTCCCGGCGAACCCTGCATCCGGACATTGTTCCCATTTATAAATGAGCAGGGTGACCCCAACTATTTCAGATAGTTGGGGTGCTGACTAGAAAGGGACGCGTAGAAGCCAGGAAAACAAAGGATGGAAATGAAGCCAAACTGATGACAGAGCAGAGAAGGGTCCGAGCCAGAGCTGGGGTGCCCGGTCTGTGGCTTCAGCTGCCCGGGTTCCCCGCCTCTCCCACACAGGGCACCCGGCTTCCTGAGTCCCCCACAGGGACCTGTGAGCCCTTCTAAGTGAAGTCTCCACTGCATCATCTGTTGTCCCATCACTGAAATTCAGGGGCTGGGATGCGTGCGGAAACAGTCAACAGCGGCTGGCTCGAGCAGTCGGCGCGGCTGCTTTTCTCGCGTACAGCGCAGAGCGTGTGCGGTGCGTGGGCAGCGGGTCCACCTGGGCTTCGGCAGGCGCAGGCAGGAGAGCAGGATCGTTGCGCCCGCTCACCCACTGCGGGCCTGGGCCCAGCAGGCGTTGGTTTGTGCAAGACTGCCATCGTGTGGCCGCCGCGGGTACTGCCCGCAGGAAACTGCGGGGGCGCCGGTGTCCCTCGCTCAGTCGTTCTAAAATCTAGGATTCTGCCCCCCGACCAGAACCTGGGATGGCGATGCGGATGAAGCTCAGTCAGAGGGAAGCCAGGGTCTTGAGGCTTCTGTCCAGGTTGGAGTCTCCTGCAGGGCATCTCCCGAGCACCTCTACAAACGTCACCTGCTGGGCACGCAGTGATTTCTCCTCTAAATGGGGAAGAAATTTCTTGCCACCGTGGTTGGAAGAGTCAAGATTTGAAGATCCCCAAGCACGACCTGCTCTCTGCTGGGCCCTCTGGCGCGTCCCGGGCACGGCCTGCGAGTTCCTGCACCCTCTCTGTGTGGGACTGGGGCCTGCACAGAGCAAGCGCAGGAAAGCAGCAGTTTTAGGTCCTTCACCCCCGTCTCCGGGCCTGGGCATCAGCTTGCCCGAAGATCCGAGGGTGGACAGTCGTCAGACGGACATTGAACCTCATATCCCCGGCTCCAGGATGGGTTACTGTACCCCTAAAAGCTGAAGCCCACTCTTCCACCCACCTCGCCTGAGCCCAGAGCAGAGAAATAGTGAGAAAGCGTCGCCCTGAGTCCCGAGGTGACCGGCCACCATGCATTCCTGAGGCCAGCTCTACCCTGGCACTGGGACACGAGGGGCCAGGGAGCAGCCCAGGGTGACCCTGGCGGGGCGTCCCCGAGTCACAGCTCAGTGCCCAGTGCTTTGAGGCCACGCGGGGGAGGGCAGGCGGCGTTAGGAGGCCACGGCTGAACTGCCCCAGATGTGAGTAAGGAGCCTGGCCGGCAGGCTGTATGTGCATGAGTGCAGGTGAGTGTGAGCGGAGAGGTGAGGTGAGGAGAGAGCAGGCGTGCCCACGCCGAGCAGGAGCACGCGCCAGCCCGAAGCAGCAGTGCGGGATGCGCAGCAGGGAGGACGCGGCGGGGAAACCGCAGCGGCGCAGTGCCAGGCGGGTAGGCCCAGCAAGGCCTGCGCCAAACACCCTCCAAGGTGACAAGCCACAGCGGGTGCGGGGTGGCCCCGGGGACTCGACTGGCCACCTGCTCCGAGAGGGCAGCGTCCAGCGAGAGCCGGCCACCCCGCCCTGGCCCTCCCTGCAGGAGTCACCCGCGAGGCTGGGGCTTCTCCGAGGACCGGAAGGCCCGGCCAGCGGAGATCCAGCTTCACGACCGGCAGGGGGCGGAGCTGAGCGCGAATGGAGACTGCGGGGGCACGCAGGGGGCGTAGCTCCGGCTGGACACCCCGACTCCTCAAAGTTCTGTGAGCTGCGCAGGAAAGGGGGCCGCGCAGGGCAAAGACAGGGCGCTCGGTCCAGCAGGCCGTCGGGTCACGCCAGCCCCAGCGCACGCTGACCAGGGGACGCACAGGCGCTGCTCCCGCCTCGGTCTGGGGGCTCCTGCCTGGCGCCCCAGGCCTGTCTGAAAAGACCCAGCCCCTGCGGGGCGGTGGGTGCCCTGATGCTGGTCTCCCATCAGCGCTGCTTTCAAAAAGGCTACTTTTCAAAAGAAGGGGTATCCCCCACCAAGCACAGTCGTTGTTTGGGGAGTTTAAAATCATCATCCGGCTCCAGAGCGAAGTGCCTGCCTGCGGGAGAGTGGGTGTTCTCGCGTCACCCCGAGAGTACTGGGTCGTAGCGTCGCTTCCGAGCTTCATGAGACGACCCGAAAGCAGCGCTCGGGCCCTCACCGCGCGGGCTGTCGGTGCCCCGAAGTCGCGGCTGTCTAGCTCTGGGCCCCACAGGCGGGGAGAGGGGAGGACAAGAGCCCCTCTGGGCTGGTGTCTGCTGGCCAGGCGAGTCCCCGCAGCCCCGGAAGCCAGACACTTCCTCGGTACTTCCCAGCTGAGCACAGAGATGGCTGATTCTCAGCGGGGCTCCGTCTAGTTCTGCTTCCTTAGAGCGCGTCTGGTTTAAAGACACGGCCTGTGAAAAGCGCAGTTCCGAAGGCCGCGGCCCACGCCGAGCGCGGGCATGGAGATGCCCCCGGCAGGGCTGGGGGAGGGCGCCCCGCTCTCGCTAGACAGAACAGTCGCTGCGAAGAAGAGATGCGAAGAAGACAGGAGCTGTTCTGAGGGACAGTCATCGGGGCACCCCGTCGCCTTCTGCGTGCGGAACTGCTGGGGTCCATCACCCCAAGAGTCCACTGGTGATAGCTCATGTTCTTCTCGCATCTCCTGGGTGAACTGCGCCCCAAGCAAGGAATCAGGATAAGCAAGCAGGGAAGTGTTGAAACCAAGGGGGATGAAAGGCACCCTGGCCCTCTTCCAAAAGCTGTTTCCCTCCTCTTGACCTGCCACGGTGCAGGACCTGGAGGGACAGGGAGCCGGCCGGCTGTGAGGACAAACAGTGGCCCTGCTCGAGCATGCCTGAGCTGCCAGCTTTGCTCCCCAAGATTCCAGTGCTCGGCGGGGTCAGTTTCCAGTTCTGCTCCTGGGTTCTCCGTTGGCTGACTTGCCCCCACCCATTCTGGATCAGCACCAGTACTTGGACAGGGATGACCCCCCAAAATGCATATATGGAGGTCCAGGGAGTATATTCACCTCCCTAGAGAAAAAAGTTAAGCATTTTTCCTGAGCTAAAAATACAAATGAAACATTTTTCAAATTAAAAAAAAAACAACAACAATGTGTTCTTTATTTCTTACCTCTACTAAGTCTATAGGTTTATACTTTAGCAAGTTAATCATAAGCATTTGAAAATACCAGCTCTCTTCCTCTCTCTCAGATATGTGGTCTTTATGTAATACAGCCACCATGGCATTTCCTCATGAAGTATAAGCTCATAAAGAGTTCCAGAGGCTTATTCACTGCCGTGTCCCTGTCACCCAGGACGGCACCTGGCCCAGGAGATGCTCCACAGGCAGTCATCAATGAACAGATGAACAAGTGAATGGGTGAGAGAATGCGTGAATGATCAAATGAGTGAGTGGACGAGTAAGGGAAGAAAACAGGTAATCCATTGTCAAGTGGCCCCCTTTCCCGACTTGCCTTGCTCACTCACTCACACAATGCCTGAGTTTCTGGGCCTGCTTACTGAGGCACCCTCACTGCTCAGTCAAGCCGCCTTCGTCCGGGACCACGGGATACACACAGTCCCTCTGTCACCCACCTGTGCTGCTGGGTCTCAGTTCAAACACCCCATGCAGTGTGAAACTATGAGCTAAAGCATGCTAGTAGCTGCTACTACTACTACAAGCTAAATGTTTTCTTGTATTTTATTCCTAATGCATGAAGGGTCGATCAGATTTTCAAATGAAAGCACCCGATTTAGAAGCGCAAAGGTAGGAACCTGAGGCGCACATAGGTAGGTAGGTCAAACTCAAGCCCTCTAGCAACGAGAGCCGCAGCAGACCCTGACGACCACTAGAGGGAGCCACACAACCTCTCAAAGAGCATCAGTAGGGGTAAAAAAAACATCTAGTATAGAAATTCTGTCTTGGGCACGCCCTGGCATCACTCGCTGCCATAAAATCGCTGTAGCTACTGCATTATATAATGTCCGACTAACCAAAACAAGCTGAAACAAGGCTAGAACTGTAGATTGCTAAGCATCAGACTTTTAGAAAAATGACCCCGCCTCTCTAGCTCTAATGTTTTCACATCTCCTATGTAAATGCCCACTGGCCTTAAAAATTAACTGTAAATAGAAGAAAAGTATTTTCCCTGTGGATGACAACTGAATCTATTAAAAATTGACCTGGAAAGAAAACAAAACAATAGCTTAAAGAATGAAAAATTAATTTTTCAAGCTGTGTGCAATTATTTCCTGCCTCCAGCCACATTTTTGTGAAAACACATTCGACTGTTGACATATTCGATTTCATCTCTGCTAGTAAAAAAACGCAAGGCATGTGGAAGCTAATCGGGAAGTCACAGCAGATAGAATTATGATCCTTTTGGTCAAGTTTCAAAGGCTTCATATGTAACTGAGTGCAGGAAGAAAGAAATTTCCCACAAACTTCTTCTCCCCAAAGGTTGGGATAATGCTGTAAATATTTTCAGGACCATTATAAGCCACAGATGTTATCAGCAGTCAGAATCATGCAAACTTCCACAAGGTCGCTGCTTTAAAAATAGATTTCAAGCATTTGAAAGGACCACAAGTTAAGTTCCCCCTGGAAGTCGTACAGTCAATGCCCAGGGCTTAACCCGAGTGTGGTGAGAGACCAGCTCCGGTTCTATTCTAAGGCCCAGGACCTGGTAGGGAACCTCAAACGACCAAGAAATGTCCCCAACAAATGTCCCCAAGAAAGGGACAAAAGCAAGAACCTGGAAAACAGAACAACTGAAGAGAGCAGCTCCCCGAACAGCTGACTATATCGAGACTAAAGTGAAGTGGCCAGTGAGAGTTCCAGGGCAGAGAAGATTCTAGAATCTGCACTGCCTGGTGTGTTCACATCCGGGCTGGTCTGTGATTGCACTTGTGTCTCCACTGGCCAGCCTGGAAAGACAAACACCAAATGTCAGCACTGAGAAAATGGTTGCGGGATGAAGCTGGTTAGCTGGAAACTTCCCGAGTGCATCAAAACCCTGGGTGCAGGCCCTGGCAGGGACAGAGGGTGGCTGAAGTTGAGGACCAGCCACGATGTACGCAAGGGAGTGAAAAGACCAACACAATTTTTTTCTGTATCTTTTTAATAGTTTAATTATAGCCTAGTTATCGTGATGACCCTCCTTCCTTCTTCCAGGTATGCTTCTGGAACATTCTCCGTGAAGTTTCCTGGTCTGCCATTTTAGAAAATTGGCGAGTCTCGGTGAGTTGAAGTGACAGGCTGGCATCTAACTTGCGGCTAGGTTTCCTCCCACCAGACCAAGCCAGCCGGCAGCTCTTGAAATAATCCCAGCGGAATTCTCCTCGGAGCAAGCCATCTCCAATTATTGCAAAGACACCCTCCCTGGCTTCCCCTCAGGCCGGTGTGATTTCCACAGTATTGCCACATTCTAATAGGCAAGCCTCCCCTTTCACTTCCAGCCCCCCTCATGCCCAGCCTAGGAACTGGACGCCCACGACATAGGGGGCGTCCACTGGGGCTGCTCCTCAGTGAAGCCAGCAGTGTGCTCTGGGTAGGGGTCTGGCCCGGCTGCCTGTAACACCCTGACTCCCCAGGCCCCAGGGCAGGTCACTTAGCGCCTCATTAGGATCACAGTTGCAGCCCTGCCAGGCTTCCGGCCCAGGTGCCTGGGCACCCCATTAATATCTGCAAAGAGCTATTAAGCCTTCTAGCTGGAAGGCATCCTGACAGCAGAACCCAGCACTATTATCATCAATAAACCCCAAGGCCCTCTCCCCTGTCACCGCCTAAGGCGTGCTCAGCCACCCAAGTGCAGACAGGGCCAGCCCCTCCCAGCCCATCCACTCCTTAAAGAGCTGCAGCAGCCTTGGAGACTGACACTGACAGGGTGCTGGGCGGAGGAAGGAGAGCAGGCGCTTGCACCCCAGCTGTGCATGGGCACCCTCAGAGCCCCCTCTCAGGCCACCCCCAGCTGCCCACTCTGCAGCCTGAAGTCTCAGCCCAAGGCCAAGACCAAACCTGCCCGCGCTGGGAGAGGCAGAAATCGGCTTGGGAATGCAGGGGCTGGTGCCCTGAACTCTCTGGCTGCTTGTACTTGGAGCCCTGACTGCTCCTGAGCACCCCATTCAAAGGCCAGGCAGGCCGAGGAGCGCCGTCTAGGACGACCCCAAGTTGAGCATGAGTCTGGACCAGGGTGGCCGAGATAAGCCCCAGTATCAGAGCACCACACAGCGCATAGCTCTGCCCCTGCCGGTGTGCAGACAGCCCCGCCACACCCACTACAGGGTCATTCTGAGACGCCCCACTGGGGTGTCGTCATGCCAACGTCAGAGGGCACTATGCAGACCTAGAAGGGACAGTGGCCACACACCTGGGCTGGTGCAGCCACAGGCTTGTTCCGAGTTGACCGGAACGTCACGAGTGGCCAGGCTGAGTCCCCAGGAGAGCACAGGTAGACCGCTCTGCAGCACATGCTGGGGGCCTCCGAACACTCAGCCAGGTGAACGCACGCCCAGAGGAGTGTCTTCCACCACTCTTCTGCCGGGGCAGAGGTGAAGCTTCTTCCCTGTCCCGTGATCTGCTCTGACTGCCAAGGGGAGCAACTCAGCTCAGAGAGCTTCTGGCTTGGTGACGCTGGGGCAGATCTTTCCGAGCAGGAGCATCCAGAGGTCGGCGCCCCCGGAAAGGTAGGAGGCCCTTGTCAGAAGCCAGAAGGTGCGCGGCCACCGCACCTGGAGTGAGACCTCACCTGTCCTCAGGTGTGTAGTGTGGCCCTGCGTGTGCAGGAGGGAGCCCCGGCCGCTCCCAGGCTCACAGGGACGGACAGCGTGAGCAGGGCCGGCCCTGGAAAAGGCTCCTCCGTGGTGGGAGACGAAAGCGCGTCCCTCGCAACAGGCTGTCGTCCCCTTTACTAGTGCGGCCCAGACTGACTGCCATGAAAATAAAGTACCCTAGCTCGGAGGCAGGGCGAGCAGTTCTTCCTTCCTGGGTGGCAATACAAAAAAGAGGAGATTTACTCGTGACCCACGGTGATGGACCCCAGGCGCGAACCGCGTACAGGGTTTCTGAGTGGACGATGATCCCAGCTACCACTTGTTTTATCACAGAGGAACGTGTCAGGGTCATACAGAAAGACTTTGCACTGAGGTCAATTCAGATTGTGGGGTCTTGTCTATTCCAGGAACTGCCGCGTTGGAAAGGGAAGCCTTATACTTACAAATCTGTTTTGAAATGTTTGCCAACATTTTGGTCGTATCTTTAACAAAGATATTTGTCTGCAGCATCCAAATAAATTAATAAATAACTTATTTAATTGTTGGGTACTGCTGTTTTAAAAAAAAGGGGCAGGGCAGGAGGGAGGTGCACTGGCCACCTCCACCAGGCAGCCCTCCATCCTTTATTCCTGAGACAACTGCAAGCACATCACCCAGGTGCCTGGCTCCTCCGTCAGTCCATCTGTACTTCCGGACCCACGGAAGGAGTAACTGGACAAAGGTGCACCTCCGTGCCCTCCGGCTCACGGTCCGGATGTCTGGACAGCTGCAGCTGCATCTTTAGCCAGATGTTGGCTCGCTGGCCCCAGGCTCCTGGCGGTTCCACCTCCCACAGGCGCGCCTGCTCCTCTGGATGGGCCAACAGGAACTTCCTGCAGACTGCAAGAAGGGGTGCAGGCCTGAGTCACAAAGCCCTGTGACCCCAGGCACAGGGAGCAGCCCCTGCCGCCCCAGCTCTTTGTCCCAGCTGCACCTGCCCCACCCCACTTTGGGCTCTGACCCCCGCCACCTGCCAACCCCGTTCATCTGCTCACACATCGCCCTCACCTGCCCTCCCACGCCCCACTTTCGCCTGCCCATCGTAGTTTGGATGGAGCGCCAGCCACGGTGGCTGAGACCACAGACGTTCGCCTCCTGGGGTTCTGGAGGCAGCACGTCCAGGGCCCAGTGTCCGGCCCATGCTTGGCCGCCTTCCCCGTGGCTCGCGCGTCTGCCTCGGTACCTGTCTGTGTCCTAATCACCTCTTCTCATGAGGACTACAGACCGGCTGGGTTAGGAAGCCACTTTCAGAACCTCACGCAACCCTTTTCCTGTTCAAGGTCCCAAGTCCAAACACAGCCAAGTGGGGGTTAGGGCTTTGACATAGAATTTGGGGGCCCACCTAACCTGCTTTGCTTATGACTTCAGAGCAACAGAAGTTCCTGCCTTCTCTCTTCTGTTGGTCCCCCCAGACCATAAGGACACCAGACACTTAGGAACTTAGGGGGTGGGGGCAAAATTCTGCCCATGAAATCGCCCGGCTCAGTCTTCCCCTCCACTGTACCCCAGCCTCCTCAGCCTGCCTCCCGCTCGTTCTCCAGACAGGCTGATTCCAGAGTCCCTCAAGGCCGGGAGGCTTCCGCGCCCACATACACAGTGAGCATTCTGACATGGTGGGCGCAAGTCAGCAAAGGGGCAGCTGCCTCTGGCCCCCGCAGGTGCCCACGGGCTCCCGCAGGCCTCGCAGGCCTCGCCTGACACTGCCGTTACCAGGGCAACGAGGCGGGTGGGCAGAGCCTGGCGGCTAAGGATTGGGCAGGTGCAGGTCCAGCTAGCAGAGGGCTAGCTAGAACGTTCTGCACTCCGTCTTGACAAATATAACTTCAGAACAACAGGGAAAGCCAGCTTCAAGTTTAGAATTCTTGGATTCCTTAGACTGTTGCCGCACAGTGTGGGGAACAAAGAGCGCTGGCCGCTGCCAGCCGTGCACGCCTCCTCCTCCCACCCCAGCCAGAGCGCACTGCAGGGGCCTGCACGTGTGAGGGCCCGGGCCACACTCCACCACCCACCAGCCACTGACCCGGGTCTAAGGACATGCACACTGGTAGCATGGGCCACCCTTGGGTGCACAGACTCAGGGAGGAAGCCACCCAGCTCCCCGGTGGCCACTTGCAGGGATCTAGGGGTTCTGGTCTCATATTCTTGTCCTGCCTTTAACCTTGAACTGAAACATCTGCTTTGGTGGGGTCCCAAGTCTGCCCCTCCCAATTAGAACTACACCACGCGCCTCTGGGTCTCCAGCTTCCTTATGGTGGACCTCGGGAGGCGTCTTGGTCGCCATGAATCCATCCCACAACCCCACAGCTGTACACACACACGCACGCATGCACGCACACACACCCTATTGGCTCTGATTCTCTGGGGACTCCTGACAAATGCAGGGACCTGCAGGACGAGCATGCAGGAGGGAGGAAGTCTCTCTGCAGGAAGGTACAAGGTGCTGGGGACTCGGGCATTAGGAGCTTGTCTTTCTACTCCAGCTACTCCCTGCCCCCCGCCCCCGGGCTTCTGGATGAAGGGGCAGCGTGAAGAGCCAAGGTTCATATGAGGGGCCGAGACGGGCTGAGGCCCAGCAACGGCAGCCCTCTGAACTGTGCTCCCCTCTTCCTGTTGCCAATCTGTCTCTATCATTTCTAAATGCACTTATTTCTCAGGCTGGGCCAGGCTCACGCCTTGGGCTCTGACACAAAACCCCATATGTGCTGAGGCAATGGGAGCTTTGGGCTGGGGCAGGGAGAGGAACAGAAAGCCCACCTGCCACCACCGCGCCGACCCCGCCCACCCCAGAGCCACCTGGAAGGCACCTGCGTGACCCACCCTCCTGCCCAAAGGCCCTCACCTGACGCAGGGCAGGCTTACCTTGGAGCATGGCAGGAGAAATTGGGCAACTGACCCCCAGGGCTTCTTCCTCGGGGAACGTCTGGCAGAAGTCGCGCAGCATGGCCAGGCCCAGGCCTTGGCGGCGGTGGCTCCTTCTAACAAACACGGTGTCGAAGACCGGCAGCAGGTAGCACGCACCTGTGCCGTTGCCATACAGGCTGCCTGCAGGGAGAGCAAGAGCGTGTGCTGTGCCCTGGCTCTGCAGAACCTGGGGACTCTGCACAGCCAGGTCACTGGTCCCACCGGCAGGTGGGCAGGTGAGCCCGAAGCAGCAGCTCCCCAGTCCACACCTGTGCACCGCCAGGCGGCAGCCCCACAAGACCGCCACGCTGAAATGAGAAGCAAACCTGGGCAGGTGGGCAGAGCAAAGCTGCCCAAGTTCCCCAGTGGGGGCCGCCCTCCTCATGTGCAGGAGAAGAATGAGAACGAACTAAGCCATTGACTTGTGCCAAAAATGAGCAATCTATAACCACAAGGAAGCCAATTCATTTGTTTTTATGTTTTTTTTTAAGATTTATTTATGCATACAAGAGCTGGGGTACAGACCAGAGGCGTGGGAGGTGATAGGATTCACCAGACAGAGTGGGGAGCAGAACAGGCAGACTGAAACACACTGCCGAGGGGAGCAGTGAGCGAGGCAGGAGAGGTCTGCAGTGCCATGTGGGTCCCCTCCCTGGCCGGCGGCAGGGATTGGACTCATGATGCAGTGGCTGCGACTTGCTTCTTAGTGCGTTGCTTAACCCACCGTGCCACCAGGGAGGCCCGGAAGCCAATTCATTTGTAATGGTATTTGTGAAATATTTGGTGTTTCTCGGTGTTTCTGAAATGGTAATACCAACTTGGTTGGAATTACATAACTTCAGCTTTTATAGACAACTAGAACAATCTTTCCCAAAAGGCAGTCTTCAAAAGCTAAGGAGGTTTAAAATTAAATATATTTCCTTTCACAATAGCATTAAAAATTAGAAGTAAATTTTTTGGAATATGTTTAACAAAAGAAGTATCTGCTTTGAACACTAAAAGCTACAAACACCCACGAGGGAATTTAAAGAAGATGTAAATAAATGAAGAGAAATCCGATATTTCATCGGTTGGATACCGTAATACTGTTAAAATGAAATCCCAAATTTATCTGTTACTTTAAAATCAGTCTTATCAAAACCCAGCAAGTTAGTGGAAAAAGCTGACATTGACAAGCTGACACTAAAAAGTACATGAAATGCAAAGGCTCTACAATAAGCAATATAGTTTTGAAAATGAAAAGCAAAGATAGAGGCTGTACACTAGAGACTCTTCTGAAGTGAAGGTAATTGAGATAGTGTGATATGAGTACAAGGATAGGCCCGCAGATCAATGGAACAAAAGTAAGAATAAACTCTTACACTTAGAATTTCAATGAAAGTGGCAAGGTACTTGAACAGGCAAAGGACAGGCTTCTCAGCAAACAGTGGTAGGATGACTGGATAGCCATAAGCAAGAAAAAAAAAAAAGCTGAAACAGAAAAGAGAGTCCAGAATTAGACCCACACATATAGAGTCAACTGCTCTTTGGCTTTTAAAAGACAATGAGAAGAATCTTGCCCAAAAGGCAGTCTACAACAAGCAGCACCGAAACAACTGTGTGTTTGCATTCAAAAGTAAATAAATAAATAAAACCAGACACCGACCTTAAATGTATCACAAGTCACTCAAATTCGATCACTGGCATAAATGTAAAGTACAAGACAACAAAACTCCTAAAATAGCAGAAGAAAATCTAGATGACTTTGGTTTTGATGGTAGATTTTCACACACAATACCAGAGACATAATTTAAGAAACAAAAAAAAAACTGAGAAGGTGAATTTCATTAAGACTCCATTTTTCTGCTCTGTTGAAAACACTGTCAAGAGAATGAGATGACAAGCCACAAACTTAGAGAAATATGTTTGCAAAAGACATGTCTAAGACAGGACTGTTATCCAAAATATTCAAAGAATTCTTAGAATGCAACAAGAGAACAAACATCCCAATTCAACAGCAAGGGAAAACATGAGCAGACCCCTAGCTGAAGAGCTACAGATGCAAATAAGCATCTAAAGATGCTCCACGTCGTATGTCACTGGAGCACTGCAAGTGAAAATATGAGAGACTAGGACACTCCTCTTAGAATCACCAAACCCAAAAAAGACAACACCAAGTGCTGCTGACAGCGTGGAGGAACAGGAACGCCCGTCCACTGCTGGGTACAGTCACTCCAGAGGACAGCTTGGTGGCTCCCTACAAAATCAGACGTGCTCTTACCATGGATCTGCCAGTGGTGCTCCTTGACATGTACCTACAGAAGTTAACACCTACAAAACCCCCCACACAAATAGTTATAGCACCTGTACTCATGATTGCTGAAACGTGGAAGCAACCCAGATGTCCTTATAGGTGATGGATAAACTAGGGTGTATCCAGAGAAGGGAGTGCTACTCAGTGCTAAAATGAAATGAGCTATCAAGCCATCAAAAGACATGGAGAAAGCTAAAAGGCATATTGCTGAGTCAAAGAATGCATGGTGGACAATTACAGTTAAAGGACATGTGGAAAAAGCACAGTGATGAAGGCAAAAAAGAGACCAGTGGTTGTCAAGAGGGTAGCGGGAAGGTGGGACACAGAACACATTTTAGGCCATGAAATTATTTTGCAGAATGCTCCTACAATACATACTTGTCGCTATACATTTGTCAAGACACTCAAAATACATGATACATGAATGAACCTATTATAAATATAAACTTTAGTCTACAACAATGTATTCTTATGGACTGAATTGCATTTCCCCCAAAACTCATATTGAAGTCTAAAACCCAGAACCCCAGAATGTGACTATCTGAAAAAAAAAAAAAAGAGGTGATGAAGTTAAAATGAGGCCATTAGAGTGGGTTCAAATCCAACCCAATTGGCCTCGCTATAAGAGGAGGAAATGTGGACACACAGAGGGACACCAGGGGTTGACACGTCAGAGAAAAGACCATGTCGGGCCACAGCAGGAAGATGCAATCTACAAGCCAAGGGGAGGGGCCTCAGGAGAGAATCCTGCCAACACCTTGATCTAGCACTCTATAGCCAAGAGAACCGTAAGAAACGTAAGTCACCCAGCCTGTAGTATTTTATTACAGAAGCCCTAGCTAACTGCTACATGTGTAAATACTGGTTTATGAATTGTAACCAATGCATTTCATTAATGTATTATGTAAATAATAGAGGAAATTGTGTAAGTTGCAAACTCTGTACTTTCTGCTCCATTTTCTTATAAACCTAAAGCTGCTTTTAAAAATAAAGTCTGTTAACTTTTTAATGTATTAGGTATTTTTTAATGAAGTTGGGTCCTTGTCATACATATATATACAAACATATATAAGTGTATATATATATATACACACTTTTTTTAAAGATTTATTTATTTATGCATACAAGAGCTGAGATATAGGCCAGATGTATGGTGAGGAGGGCAGAGTGGTGAGAGGATTCACCAGAGACAGAGGGGGGAGTAGAACAGGCAGATCAACTGAAATACACTGCTGAGGGGAGCAGCAGGCACAGCAGGAGAGGTCTGCTGTGCCATGTGGGTCAGCTCCCTGGCCGGGGATCAAACTCATGCCACAGTGGCTGGTGATAGCTTGATAATGCTGAGACTTTTAACCATCTCACCACCAGGGAGGCCCCTCGAAGAAGAACACAGAGAAAATCTCACAACTTGGGTTAAGCCAAGAGTTCTTAGATGAATACCAAAAGCACAATCAATTGACAAGTATGACTTCTTCAAAATTACCTTTTGTATTTCAAAAGACATTATAAGAGATGAAAAGACAATCCATAAATTTTAAGAAAATGTAAGTCTGAGAAAAGACATATCTAGATTATATAAAGAACCCTTTTAAAAATTATTTTATTTTATTGACATAACAGTTTGCCACACTTTATATGATTTAGGGGCTTAGAGTTGCACTTCCTCAAATATATGTTATCACACCACACCCACAACCAAAGCACTAATACGCCTCCAACGCAGTTCACTGAGCCCTTCCCGCCATTACTTGCTACCCCAACCCTCTCCCCTCTGATGGCTCAGGTCTGCGGTCATATTTCCTGGGTTTGTTTTAGTGTAGTTTGTTCTTTTGCTTTGCTTCTCTTATACAAAGAACACTTCCAATTCCATTTAAAAAGCAAAATGGACAGATGATCTGAACAGACACTTCTTCAAAGAAGACATACAAATGGTTAATAACCAATGAAAAGACATCCAGCATCATTAGTCATTAGGAAAATGCAAATTAAATCCACAGTGAAATACTACTTTTGACCTACTGGACTGACTATAATCAAACAGACAAGAAATAGAAAGTGTTGACAGGATGTGGAGATATTGGAACCCTCCTTGATTGCTGATGAGAATATATAATTGTACAGTCACTTTGTGAGATAATTTGGCAATTTCTTTAAGAGTTAAACATAAGCTTACCAAATGATCCAGCAATTCTACTCCTAGGAAGCCACCCATGAGAAATGAAAACACATGTCCATACACAGACTTGTATGCAAATGTTTATAGCAGCATTGCTCATAATAAACCCAAACTGGAAACCATACTGGGAAATTCATGAGCAAAATGTGGTATAGTCATACCATGGAACACTATTCAGCGATAAAAAGGAACGAAATGCTAAGATAGGCTACCACTTGGATAAACCTCAAAAACACCAAGCTAAGTGAGAGAAGCCAGATGCAAAAGACCACACATTGTATCATTCCATTTATATGAAACGTCCAAGAAATGCAAATTGATGAAGACAGAGAGCTGCTCGAGGTTGCCCGGAGCTGCTCTGGAAGCAGAGGAGACAGTAAGCAGGCAACTTTGGGGGTGATCGCCATCCCCAAGTCTGGATGGTGGTGATGATTGCACAACTCTCTAAATTTGCTAAAAATCACTGAGTGGTGCACTAACAAGTGGCAGATTTTATGGGCTGTAAAACGATCCTTCAATCAAATTAGCTTTTAAAAGATGCAATGAATTATATTAAAAAGAATCGCTCAAGTGTGGAACCGGGAAAGCAGCCACTTTACAGTGGAAAAGCCTGGCGGACACCCTGTGTGGGCAGTGGGAACACACGCGTGTGCACGTGAGACTGGCCCTTCCCGTTCCCCACACCCAGTCCACTCATGAGAAAACCCCAAAAAACCTAAATTAAGGATCATTCTACCTATTTCTTGGTCGGTATTCCTCAAAAGTGTCCGGGTGATGAAAGATAAATCAAACCAAGAAATGGGCACAAACTGGAAAAAGAAATGTAGGGAGAGAGGCCTCTCTGCTGGCTAAGTCGCCGCACTATAAAACTATCAGCAGCCACTGCAGCACGAGTTCGATCCCAGGCCAGGGAGCTGACCCACACTCAGCAGTGTCCTTCAGTCTATCCGCTTGTTCTTCTCCCCACTGTCTCTGATGGATCCTCTCACCCCACCTCTGCTCCTCTGGCCTGCATCCAGTCCCTATATGCATAAATAAACAAATCTTTTTAAAAAAAGAAATATAGGGAGAACTGAAGATAAAATGCAAAGTGGTGTCCAGGATCAGCTCCTGGAAGAGAAAAAAAGACATTGCTGGAAAAAGAATCAACATGAATGTTGTAGCTGTGATCGTGGTTAGCTCAATGCCAACACTGCGGGAAGCGGGAGGGGGTAACTGGAGCTCTCTCTGCAGCTCTTCTGGAGATCTAAACTTAATTCAAATAAAGAGCTGCCAGGCCGAGGGCGGTAAGAGAACAACAAAACTCTCCACCAGCCTTTCCCAGAGGCTTTCCACACCTTCAGATTAATCCAATAAAACCCATCTTGAGCATCACTTCCCAAAGCTGAATAGCTTTTTAATAATATTAATTAATTGTAGTAAGACTACCACAACGTAATTGTGAACAGAGAAAGAGGTAATTAGCCAATTAGCCAACGGACTTAAAAACGACTCTCTAGGCGTGATGAGAACATAGAGTCCAAAGAAGTCGCGCCACGTGGAAGGGAGTGGCTGGAAGGAGCCTAATGGCGACCTTGCCCTTTCCACCCCAGACAGCTTTTCCCAGTGAGCAGCTAAAGACTGGGGAGCACGCTCTGTCGGGGATCATAAGCAACCACAGACATTACCTCACTTAAAAACAATCACAAGAAGATTTTGTCGGGGAGCGGAGAGCTTTGGAGTAACACATACCACTGGAATATTGAGACAATTTTGTTCCCCAAGAACAAAGTTTGTGTGTTTGGGACAAGACTACGCCACTGAGAACACGAGGCTTAGGGGAGCAGCTCCCCAACATCAGTGCCCAAGGTCACACGTGGAGACACGGCCAGAGTCCCGGATGCAGCGGCCTGGGGTGGAGCGCGGCAGCCGGAAGACAGAGCAGCCCCAGCTGCCTGGTGGCACAAGCGAGAGGCCTTCTGCCTCCAGGGCCATGAAGGCCTCTGGGGTCTTGACGCCAGGAGTATTCCGGCCCAGGCTGAGACTGCATAAACAGGACTCCTCCATGCCTAGTTATGGGGCGTCTTCCCAGCCAGCCCCCTTCTTTAAAAATTGCCCCTACCACAAATTCTGCTTACAGGCTAAGACTAGACAGTCATCATATCTGAACCACAGAAAGCCAGTCCACCCATCCAGCCAGCTGAGCTGAATAAAGGTGGACCCCTTATCCACCAGAAACCAGTCTACAGGTCACTGGGCCCATCTGTTTGCCTCCAGAGACCTTGAAGTAAAACGAGGACTCTGGGTGCTGGCCCTTTAAGGCAGGCAAGGTCAAGGTCCAGAGGACAAGAAGTCAAGGTGATGAAATAGCAGGAAACAAAAGCAAGTAAAGGAAGAGGGTTTGCAAAAATGCGAGTGGATCAGCTGCTGGATACCCATCACCCATCGGTCAGGCTCACCCACGAATTTCCCCTGCACCCTTCCAATGCCCTCAGCCCCCAACCATGGGGGCCTCCTCAGCTGCACAGCTGGGATATTTGATAACATTATACCCCCGTGAGACTTCAATAAGTTTTTAAAAATAAGTTTTAAAAACAAGAAGTTTTTAAAAATAAGTCAGTGTCAAAGGTCCTTTATGACTCTGATAGAGGTTAAGAGTAGAAAAGGAGGCCCCGGGAGACCAGAAACCTGTCTCCTGCAAAGCTGGGAGCTAGAGGTGGGGAGGAGGTGATTAACACAGTCATTAACAGCTATAGAAATTACAAGCTCTTTAGGCCTCGCTGCCTGAGGAGATTGAGGGCCACTAGAGAATCACTAGTCCTTTTCAAATTCTGTATATTTTAATTCAAAATTGTGTTACTTCAAAATTGACAAAAGTTAATTCCAAAGATATGAGCCCCTCCCAAAGAAAAGACTGCATCAGGGCAGTGTCTGCACTGGCTGGGGATGGCAGCCCGTCTCCAGCCTGCGCCCACGCAGGGGCGTCTCTTCACGGACCTTCTGCTTTGCAGAGCAGCACAGGCCTCTCTCCTCCCAAGGCTGCCGCTTGTGACTTGCAGCCTCTCCCTAATAAGCCTGTCTCCATGCAGGCAGCTCTGCCCACGTGTGATGCCGCATGTCTCTGCAAGCATTCTTCACCCTTCCCTCCTTTGTAATAAACCTGCCCTTTTGGGTGTAACTAATGCCTCTGTCTCGTGGAGTAACTCACCTGAGAAACTCGCCAGGGGGCAAAAGGGGGACTCTAGTGAAACTTTTCCCAGAGTGAACCCAAGAACCCCACTCTCTGAACCCAACATCTCCAAAACCGACTTCAGTTCCATTGATGTGACATTCTAGCAAGGATGACACTAACACGGGGAACAGATCATTTGGTGCCCGGGATTATGGGTACGGGATGGGGAGTAGAAAATGACTGGGGATAATGTGAAGAAGTTGGCAGGGGGTTGGAGCTGGAACTAGTTTGTGGACGTGATTATATAATACATACATGGGTCAAGTCATAGGCCTGTCAAGTCACAAAAAAGGTCAATTTTACTGTCTGATTAATTTTTTTAAATAAAACTTAAAAGTAACATACCACAAAAAGGAAGGTGATAAAAATATAAGAAACAATGGTTCTTAATAGGTAAAACCTGGCACCCACGATCTCATTTCTGGAACTATTCTCTCCATTTCCTTTTTCACACAGAATGGAATCATAAACATCAGCCTTACCGAGACTAAATGAACAGATATTCTTAATCACATGACTCTAACTACTGCAGAGAAACTGGACTTCTGGGAAGCCAGGAAGCCAGCCCACTGCCCACACCCAAGCACCAGCACACCACGTGACACGGAGACACGCTCCAGACAGACCCAGGTCTGAGGAAACATCATCGACTGTTCTTGACTTTTGAACTAGACACTCTCCCTGTAGTCAGTTCAACCAGAGGCATTCAACAGGTTTTTTTCCATAAATCATGTGTTTAATAGAACATTTTAAAATACAACACCATCTCTATTAATTTTCCTCTAATTTATGTGCATGCTGCTCATATCAGCCATTTAATTCAGCAAAAATAAGCCCCTTTCTCGATTTACAAAAAGAGATGTAAGCCAGGAATAGGAATCTGTGGGCCACTGCCCCCTCAAACAATGGGATTGAAACGAAGGGTTCATGCAAATTCCCGCCCATGACAGCTATGTGAGAAACTACCTAAAGGTGCCAGCAGGATCCAGAGTCCAGCAGAAGTCAGGGGTCCATTTAATTTAGAAAATTACAACTGTTATCAGTAAAATCTGCTTTCACAGCTTCTGGCCGTTACGTAGCACAGCCTTATCAGCAAAAGGTGTCAAAGGTCACACTTTAGGACCAGGAAAGCAGCTGTAAATTCAAAGACAAAGTCCTGGAAGTGTGAGACCCATAGAATGAGTGAGACCGAAATTCAGAAAACTGCCCAAATTCCTGGCTTTTAGCTAATCTCCATTTGAGTGAAGGAAACCCCAGGAGACCCAAGGCAAAAAAAGTCAGAGACTAGAGGGGACAGCTGGGGCCAGAAGTGGGAGTGGGAGCTTCCCCTATGCTGGGCACCTCTCAATTTGGGCTCAGCTGGCAGGAAGCTGAAGCCAAATGGGCTTGAAGGGTGAAAACCCACAGCCCAAAGCCAGCAGAGGCAGAGAAGCCACAGGAAAGGCTTCATCTGCATGCCCCCATCTCTGCCTGACCGCCAAGCCAGCTGGCATAGGCAGGATTTCCAACGCTAGATGAAGAGCCAGAACTTCCCCAGAAAAACATACATCCAGGGTTGCCACCTTGTATCTGCAATATCAGTTTTCAACCCACAAGTTCTAAGCATGCAAAGAAATGGGCAAGTGTTAACCCCACAATACAAGTTGGGGAGCCTGATTTTGGTCCCAAAGGTCACCTCCTTCCTGCTTTGCACAACCCAGCAAACTGCTTTCTGCTTCCAGCTCAAATGGGTGTCTTTGTTTCCACTGGCACCCACATAAGGTAAAGAATCTCAGTGCTAAGTCCTATCACAGTGCCAGTTCCCACCTTGCAGAATAGCTAAAATCAGAAATTTTCAATACCAAGCACTGGCAAACATGCGAAGCAACTGGAACTCTCACACAGTACTAGAGACAACAGATCTATAGTTATTCCATGGAAATATTTTTCTCTAAAAATAAGCTGACACACAAATAGGAAGGAACATTGTTTTTAAGTTCAAAGGCGTGCCTGGAAACTTTTCTTTCTTTAATATTCTGTGGGCTTGATAATCTGTCAGACTAAGTGGCTGTACAACGAATGGTCCATTGCCACAAATAATTCAATTCAGGGATGAAAACGACATGATCTACCAAGCAGCTTCAGAGGACTCTTGCACCAAACTCCTAGAATCGTTGTAAATATGAAGAGGAGTTGAAGGTTCAAGCACGGAGTGACCAGCCTCAGTCTTGGGGTTCCCCCATCCACAGGCTGGCTTGGGGAGCGCGATGGGAGGGAAGAGGCAGTCACAACCAGCCTGCTGTGTGCCCACAAACAATACCCAGGTATTACTGGCACCTAGAGCAGCAGGGGACCTGGTGTTCCCCAAATGTGGTTCTCACACATCAACTTAACACTCTTTGTACCTGTTAGTAGGACACCTGTAACACAAATGACTTTGTTGAAGTTAAGACCAGGCAGTTGGTTGAAAAAGGTGGTAAAATAGTCTTCCGGCAAAGGGAATTGCAAAAAGGTTCCCTTCTATGTTAACTATTTTCCAGACCCCTTGGTCTATCTAAAATCAAGGACTAGAGAACTGGAAAAGTGAAATGGAAAAGAACCAGCCTCTTTACCCCACAAGAAAAACCCAACTCAAAGAATAGCCTGCCCATGGTGGTTTACTGGGATATTTAATTTCTGCAAAAATTCAAAAAGTTTACAAAAGCCAACTGAGAGGGGATGGATAGGCAGGGACCCTTTGGGTCAGAGATATTGACAGCCTTTAAAATTTCAAGAAACTATTAAAAACAATTCCTTCAGCAAAATGATGCTAACTCCATGCTACCTCTAAAATAAGTCCCTATAAATAAGTCCCACTCTCTTACCCTAACCCTGTATCATGGCCCACCTCCCTCCCTTCTGAGGTAATGTCTATAAATCTTGGCATCCAGTGTGCTTTGTACCACATGTCAGCTATTAGCAACAGTATTTTTCCTGACAGCTAATTGGTAACATTAAAGAAAAGAAATGAAAATCATTGTGCTTAGGAAGTCATTTTACACCATTAACTGCAATAAGTATTTTTAAGAGGGACAGGGCACTGCCTGGGAATCACGGGGTCATGCTTTCATCCTGCTCACCAGTGAAATGAGAAATGTGGTGAAAATGAAGTCCATACTTTGGGTTTGTTTACATGACAGCTGAATTCGGGAAACACCCGGTGCCAGAGATTCTCTCCAAGCGAGGCTTGCAGGTAGGGAGTCCGCAGAGCCTAGGATGGCGGGAGGCCCCCACAGCCACATCCCTTACCTTTCGTTTTGGTTGTGTAAAATCCAACAGCTGCCCCATCTCTCCACAGAATTTTCGCTTGCTCCTTCACAGAGTGAGGTAAAAAAAACATGTCATCATCATCCAAATTTCTCTCCAATCTTCCAAAAATAACGACGTTTAGAATGAAAAGCACAATCCTTTCCCCAAATGACTGAACCTTTGAAGACAAACAAAAAAGAACAACACAGTGAGAGGAAAATCAGATGTGGTAAATTCTGAACTTGGAATTGTCCCACACGTTGGAGCCAGGTGTGGGCTCCGCCACCGTGGGATTCCTCTTGTGCTCGAGAGCCAAAATGTGAATCCTAGTTCCTTGAAGAGGTTTTTGCACCCCTGACCTTTCACACCGAGGGGTCTTTAGGAGCCCCTGAGATCCTCAGTCACAGACGGGGAATGCATGCGAGTAGACAGGCAGGGAGCAACCCATCCCTCGCCAGTGAAACAGGAAGTTCCCTCCGGAGGGATCAGGGAAAACATTTCAACAGAGTCACAGAATGCGTCCAGAAATAAATCCAACCCCAGGTTTAACAACAGCTCCATAATTCTAGTCCTCAGAAGGAGGGTAAAGAATCTGGGAGATCAATTGCTACACCAAAGCCACTCATTTTCAATGACTGTGATGGATTTTGAGCACAGTCCCAATTCTAAAGGATCACAGGGGCTCAACGCCTACCCTGTTTTAGTCATGTGGGTGTCTGTCCCACACAACCTACACATCACCCCAAGATCAGCAACACCACTGACAGGACTGTGAGTTCCAACACATGCTACCATTCGGTTTTTACCACCCACCAGGAGAAAAAAATGGGAGCTCCAAGATGACAGGTGATTGCGTTTGTGCAATCCAGGGAGGACTCAGGCTTTGTCCCAGGCAGGCCGGCTCTAAGCTACAGGACAAGGCTTTTGAGTTCCAAGCTAGTGCACCTGCTCATGCCCAGCCGACCCTTCTTTACCCTCATCCTTTACAATGGAGACTTTGGGAAAGGGGAGTTTAGTATAAACATTAACACTTGGTTTACATTTAATTCTTGACTTTTAATTTTTTGTCATAATCATCATGGTCATTCTTGTTATTACAGTCATCATCATCATCAACTTCACCATCACCATCACCATCACCCTCACCATCACCAGCATCACCATCACCCTCACCACCATCACCACTATCACCACCACCACCACCATCCCCACCTCTACCACCATCACCACCATCACCATCACCATTATCTTCACCATCACCATCACCACCATCACCCTCACCATCACCAGCATCACCATCACCCTCACCACCATCACCCTCACCATCACCAGCATCACCATCACCCTCACCACCATCACCACTATCATCACCACCATCACCATCACCATCACCACCACCACCATCACCATCACCATTATCTTCACCATCACCATCACCACCATCACCCTCACCATCACCAGCATCACCATCACCACCATCACCCTCACCATCACCAGCATCACCATCACCCTCACCACCATCACCACTATCATCACCACCATCACCATCACCACCACCACCACCACCACCATCACCATCACCATTATCTTCACCATCACCATCATTTGTGATTGTACAACAGCAGGAATCTCTTCAGCAATTCACAACCCTTTCATGCCTCACTATCCTCTGCTAGCCAAGGCAGAGCACCTACATGGTCCCTAAAGCACTATTATGCCTTCGAAATGCTCTGATAATAATTTTTAAAAAGGCAGTTTTCAGTACCCTAGCAAATGGCACAAAGTGTTCGGTGCCAGTAAAGTTATTAATTGGCTCAGATGTAAAATATTTCACCTTCATCTGGAGCCAAATTTTAGATGAGAAAAAGATTTGTGAAAACCACAGCAACTTCACTCTGAGAAGTCACCACAATCTTGTATTTCAGACAGTGGCAGCCAAAGCAAGTTCAGAATTTCAGAATAACTCGTTGGTCACAACCCTGACTGGTGTGACGTGGGAGGTTACAGATTTCAACTTATAAAACCAAAAAGTTCAGAAGAAAGCCAGAAGAGTAAAGCAGATTGCATCTGGCAGAAGGGAAATATCCAATCAAAAAACTGGCAGGAGAAAAAGAAAAAGCACTTAATTTGTCCAATTTCATGAAGGAGGGGGAGTGTGTGACATGTGATTTCGACTTAGACACATTTCTGAAAACACAAACTAAGATTCCGTTCTAATCCCTCAATTAGGATCACTAATTATGTTAACAGAAAGAACATTAAGAATCCTTTCTTTGGGTACTTTGTGAAGAAGAGCTGGCAAAGAAACAAAATGTAATTAAAAGAAAAAAGTCAAGACCCAGAGTTCTTAACAGAGAGGGGAACTTTTCCCCAACACAGCTGGGCCAGGACCAGGCTTTACAATACCGCCTGTTAAGTGGAAAGAGCGTCCAAGTCTCTTTCTGTTTACAACAGAGGCCACATTTTCAGCAAAAGTGGGGGTTTTCCTCATCTAACCTTAGAAGAATTGATACATGAGGCAAGTGACCATTTTCCTTCTGTAAACAAAATTATTTAAAGAGCAAACCAATAGCTCCCTAACATGCACAACACCCAGCCACAAAGCCAACCTGGCCCACCCATGCCAAAGGACCAGGGGCCACACAATGGGTTGACCAGGCAGCCCAACCTGGTTCATTACCCTCACATGCTCTCACATGCTGAATCTCAAGCCATTGTTAATTCGCTGGAAGAAAACCCTTGTCAAAATAAACTCTCAAATCCAAAAAAAAAAACTGGATATGAAAACAGCGTACCCTTTATGACAACACAGATGAACCAGAAAGTTGTCATGCTAAGTGAAATAGAGAAAGACAAAAATGATGATCTCACTTATATATGGAATCAAAAAAACCTGAACTCATAGAAACAGACTAGAGTGCTAGTTACAAGGGGCCAAAAGATGTCAGGGGTGGAGAAGGGATCAGGATATTGGTCAATGTATACAAGCTCCCAGCTTAAGATGGCTGCATTCTGGAGACCTGTGTCCAGCACGGTGACTCGGTTTAACAGTGCTACATTGTCTACAGTCAATGTTTGAAAAACAGGCCTGACCTTCAAGGATCCAGTTATATGTGGATTTTCTCTTCTATCCAAAGACTCACAGATTCAACTAACCAAGATTCCAGTTGAATCCAAAAATACAGAACTCACAGACACAGAGTTAATCATATGGGACTTAAGGACCCTTACTTTGGGTATCGGTGGAGAGCTAGGGGGAATGCTAAGGGGTCACTATGCCTGAAGTTTTGAAAGACAGTAGGTCTTAAATGTTCTGGCCACATAAAAAGAAATGGTAATTACATGACAGGATACAGGGGGTGTTAGCTAAAGCTATAGAGACTTGATACACACGTATTTGGCAACATAAGATTGAATCAAATCAACACGTGGTCCATCTTAAAATTACACAATGTTATCTGTCAATTATAACGCAATAAGGTTGGGAGGGGCAGAAGACAACCCACAGACTGGAAAATAAGATACCTGCAAATGATATATACAATAGGAGACTTTAAGCAATATGAAAATCTCTCACAACCAAATAGCTAAAATGTCAAATAACCCAATTAAAAAGTGAGCCAAGGATTTTGACAGATATGTTCCCAAAGAGTACATACAAATGGCACAGGAAAAGGTACTCAACATCCTTAGCCATCAGGGAAAGGCAAGTCAAAACCACAATGAGATACACGTCTCATCCACTAGGATAACAAAAACCCAGACAGACAATACAAAGTGTGAGTCATGGCAAGATGGAGACCCTCAGACAATGCCAGTAGAAATGCAAGATGGTGTACCTGCTGAGGACAAGTTTGGCAGATGTTCAACATATTAAGTTGCCAGTTACCAAGTGAGTGAACATTCTCCTCCCAGGTGTCTATGCAAGAGAACTGCCAATATAGAGCCTTACCCAACCTTGTACTTCAGTGTTCATAGCAGCATAATTCACAATAGCCCAGAAGCAGAAATAAGCCAAATGTCCATCACCTGTCTAAATCAACAGATGTGGTAGGTCCATACAGTGGGATATTACACCATAGCCACAGAATAAATGAAGCCATAAAAATGAGTGAAGCTCTAACATATGCTACGCCATAGAGGAAAGCACCTGACACAAAGGACCACGTGTTATATGCTGCCACTGATGCGAAATGTGCACAACAGGCAAATCCAGACAGACAGAAAGCAGATTAGTATGGCCAGCAGCTGAGAAAGAAGAGAGTGAAGTGTGGCTTCTAAGGAACAAGGGGAATCTATTTGTGGTGATAAAAACATTCTGGAATTAGATAGTGGGGATCCATGTATAATTTTGTGAACATACTGAGAATAAATTAACACAATTTTAAAAAGTAAAATTTATAGTAGGTGAATTATATCTCAATGAAGCTACTGTTTGAAAAAAGAAAAAAAAAAAGAGATCTGAATTTGAATTTTTTTTAAATTGCTCAACACCAGGGGGAGATCTGGATTATCAACTTATTCTCCAAACCAACCCAGAAATAATAATGATATTTCATCACTTATAGGTTCTCATCAGAGACCAATTAGAATGTCAGACAACTGTGGATGCAGCCACCATTTCAAGGCTGCTAAGAAATGCCATCTCTCTCCACCTATGGGATTATGATAAACAACCCAAGCAAATAAAAACAGGTAGATGTGAGATAAATAATTCAAATTCCCTACTGGTTACTATCTTCTCCATAGCCTTTGAACTAACCAGCACTTAGCCAGGAGTACTCCTCTTGGACATTTGAGGGGCTGCTGTGGCACCTGCCTTCACATTTGTCATCCCAGAGCTGTGCTTTACCATTGTGCTACAAAGTCACAGCACTGCTTCAAAGGTTGCCTGGCCTGATGCCAGAGAAACTGAAATTTATGCCCAATTTAAATCACTTACTAGGTACATAATTTAGCTGTGATTTCTTCATCAGCAAAACAAATACCTGGAAGATTGGAAAATTAGGTAATCGCTATAAAATGTCTGGGGTAACACAATGTCTGACTCTGAAAAAGTGCCAATAAACATTACTTGAACACACTAAGCAGAACTTTCCTACATGCAAGAGAGACAGTAGAGATTAGTGTTAAAACTAAGACACAAGAGGCTCAGAGATAAAATAGATTTACCCACAGTCAGATACAGATATCTGTTGGATACAGCCATTTATTAGTGTTTTCATGCTGGCAGGGTGTTATGGTTTAAATTGTGTTCCCCAAAACGGTGATTAAATCCTAATCTGCCTCCCCTCCCCAGCACATATAAATGTGACTTACTTGGAAATAGGGTCTTTGTAGGTGATCAAGGCAGACTGAGGTCTAGATAGTGGACTCTAATCCAGTATCACTGGTGTCCTTTTAGAAGGGGGGGATTTGGACAGAGACAGACACACACAGGGGGAAGACACCAGGAGCATGTCATCCATAAGCCAAGGAATGTCCAAGTTTACCAAAAGCTAGGAGAAAAATCTGGGGCAGATTCTACCTCTAAGACCTCAGAAGGAACCAATCCTGTCTTCATCTTGACTTTGGACTTCAGCCTCCAAGACCATGAGATAAACCATTTCTGTTATCTAGGCCCCCCAGCCCGTGGTACTTTGTGACTGCAGACCTAGCAAAGGAATACACCATACATGGGGGTGGGGGGAAGCCTGCTTTAATGTTTTAATGTGATGGGCCTCCCTGGTGGTACAAGGGGTTAAGCACAGCACTATGAAGCATCTGCAGCCACTGTAGCACGAGTTCAATCCCCAGCCAGAGAAGGGACCCACATGGCACAGCAGACCTCTCCTGCCTCACTGTCCACTCCCCTCAGCAGTGTATTTCAGTCCATCTGCCTGTTCTGTTCCCCACTCTGTCTGGTGACCCCTCTCACCCCCTCCCCAAACCTCTAGCCTGTACCCCAGTTCTTGTATGCATAAATAAATAAATCTGTTTTGAAAAATAATGTATTAACATGATCCCAGTCAGGGCAGCTTTTAAAACCTGCTTTGCCACTCTATTTCCATCCACACCGCCTCACCTTCATCAGACCTTGTCTTGCGGGATCACTGGTTCTCAGCACATCTTCAGTAGCCCACCAGGACGCCTTTATGTAAACGGCCACAACTAGAGAGAAAGTCAGAGAAAATGACGTGCAAACTGCAGCCACCACCAGAGGGGCATCTGAGCAGCGTGCAGCCGCGCAGCTGCAGAGGGAGATGCGTGCCCCGACCGGGACGCCAGGCTCGCTCCCTCCTGGAAGGGACTTCTGAGGTGCCCTCCTAGATGGCCCCATTGACGTCCCTGTGCTGGTGGGCAAAAAGGCTACACACCAAGTTGACAAATTCACAGGTAAGAATCACATTTGTCCCTGAGCCTAAAAATGTGCCAATGACTCTCTACCACTTGGAACTCCCCAAATGCAGTGGATCTGGCATCATTGAAGGGCACGGAATTAACACCCCTCATCTGGCCCTCGGGCTGGGCTGGGCTGTGCTGAGCTGGGCGCTGGCTGCTTGGACAGGATTTTCTTTCATTTCACCATGAAACTGTCACCTGAGTTTTTCAGAGGAGGGCGCAGAGCTAAGAGGTGAAGAAACTTGAAGGCAATCAACTAATAGGGCCTCAGCTGGGTCCAGCCGGGACCACGGGAAATCTAAGTCCAAGTTCTTTGCCAGAGGCTGGTGAGAGAGTCAGGAATGGGATTAATCGTGCTGGGAAGTGGGGCGTCTCAGAGAAGAAGGCTCGGGCTGGGATCTGCAGAAAAAGAACAGAGACATCCTTCCCCTCTGCCACCCACTTCTTCAGGCGATGTCTGATCCTGGGGTCAAGAAGCCGCAAAATAAAAAAAAGCATCTTTCCAGTCAAGTCTTTTAAACTAAAGATTTGGAGGGGAAAGTTAACATGGAATAGAAAGAAAAAGTCATTTGAACATTTAATATTGACTAGCGTCTTTAAAACAAACTTTGTGAGTCGATCAGGTTACACTGCCACCATCATTTCCCCTGTTCTTCTCTGTCTTTTGAGGAACTTTAGGAGAAAACTCTGTTATAGGCTACAAGGACGTTAGCCAATTATTAAACATGAACTCTACACAGTCCCTCTTCTCCAAAGACCAACAGCATCTAATCCACTATGTCAGTTTCATATCGTTGGCAAATTATATCATCTCGACAATATTCCAAAATTGATAGCGCCTGCTGAGAGAGAAGAGTCAATTAAATGCTTGACATCTGCCTTCATTTATTCAATGAAATTCATTTTCAAAACGGTAACTACTAGAATTTACAGGGGTTTATAAAGCCCCAAGGATTATTTTCCTGCTTAACAAGGTGAATCGATAAAAGATGTTCAGCTTACGAATACATGTATTACTGTAATACAGATGTTCAATTTGCTAAGACGGTTCTGAACAGGAAACACGTTGTGATTTGATGTTTGTGCGATGCCTTACAAGTTTCACAGTGCACTGCAGAGCCGTAATTAGTCACACAACTTGTCACAAAATAGAATGAACTGTGTTGTTGTTTTTTTCTAAAACTAATCTTAAGCTGCTAAATACACATAACAGTGAAGGTGAAGTCCAATCAAATTTAACAGACCTGAAATAAACTGTCCTCAGCACCAACTGTTGAATAAGAGGGTCCGTGTTAGGGAGAATGGCAGCTCTTGCTCAGCAATGGCTGGCACCTCCTCAGGGGAGCAGGAAGGAGAATGGGTGGCAGACGCTTGGAACAAAGGGTGCCCAGCTCAGCAAGGACAAAGGCCGGGTCCCCAGGGACTGACAAGCAGAGCTGGCCTCCGGGCAAAACTCCTGAGACCCTGCAGCCAAAGCGTGAAAGCTCAAAGCACACATCTTAGGTTTTGGGGGAGAACAAAACAAAAACACAGCCCTGATCAGAACCCTCTGGCTCTCTACCATCTTGGGGACAGCGCCCAGGGCTTGTTACACACCCACCTGCTGCACCAATTTCATTTCCCACCCCAGAGTGGCAGGTGACGTGGACCACAAGATGTCAGTAATGGATTTATTCTGTGATCTCCAAACAAGACAGTGAGGTTCCCTAAGGCCAGCTCCCAGTGGCCTGCCTGGCTTCACCCAGGCCCAGCATGACCAACTGAATTCACCACCCTTGGCCGAGTTCCTGATACATGAACAGCGCAGTGCTGGGCCCCGGCAGCGGATGAGTAAGTCTCCATCCTTGCCCTGGGAGTTGGCAGGACGCAGCAGGAGGGAACTGTACAAGCTGCTCCAATGCAGGGCAGGGCACGAAAGGTGCTAGAATCCAGCTGGGAGCCAAAGTGTCATGAGGTCCCAGAGGCGGGAATCAACTGGGCTAAAGGGAATGGGGAAAGCGTGGCTGGGGAGCGCACCAGCCCGGGCTCCGTGTGCGTGTGGTGAGGTTTCAACAGGCAGAGGAGCTGTAAGTGGGGTAATGCGAGGGCAGAGGCACAGAGCCCTACAAGCCCAAGGCCACACTCAGAGCAGCCCAAGTAGTGGAAATAGTTTAGTCTTAAATCAGGGAGCAGCTGGGCTACAAATAAAGCTTGCAGCAAGGTGGCAGGAGATAAGGCTAATACACAATGTCAATCATGTTCCATAAATCAGCAATGAACAAGTGAAATTTGAAATTAAAAATGCAATGCCATTTGGGGTTATATTACCATCCACAAAAATGAAATACTTGGGTAAAGGTCCGACAAAACATATGTACGATCCATTTAAGGAAATTATAGAACTCAAATGAACGGAATTAAAGAACTAAATAAATGGAGAGCTAGACCCTGGCCCACCAATTGTTAAGATGTCACTTCTTAACTTGAGCTCACAGAGTCAGTGTGATGGCAATCAAAATCTGGGCCAGTTTGAGTAACTGATTCTGGGGCCTCCCTAGTGGTGCAGTGGGTTAAGCAAGGCACTATGAAGCAAATCGCAACTACAGCACGAGTTCGATCCCTGCCGCTGGCCAGGGAGGGGACCCACATGGCGCAGCAGACCTCTTCTCCCTCACCCGCTGCTCCCCTCAGCAGTGTATTTCAGTCGAGCTGCCTGTTCTGCTCCCCACTATGTCTCTGGGGGATCCTCTCACCCCCCGCACATCTGGCCTGTAGCCCAGTTCTTGTATGCTTAAATAAATAAATATATTTTTAAAAGTTGCTGATTCTAAACTCTATACAGAAAGACAAAAGACCAGAAGAGCCCAGATGATATAGAGGAGCAATGCTGGGGACTAATTCTTCTAGACTGTAAGACTTACTGCCGAGTTATGGTAGTCAAGAGAGCGTGTTATTGGTGATAGACAAATAGATCAATAGACCAGGAGATTAGAAATAGATCTACAGAGACTGAGACAACAGAGCTTTGACGAAGGAGCAAAAGCAATACAATGGGGCAAAGATCATCTTTTCACGAGATAGTGCTGAAGCCACTGGACATTGACAAGGATAAAAACATGTCTAGACAGACACTTCATAAACCCTATTTCAAAAAAATCAGGAGCTTCATTCACTCACGAGACTCGCAGAGAACAAAATGACATGCAGCCTTTTAGACAAGACCCTGTGTTCCTGGCGTAGGGGAAGGATGTGGACTCTGAGCCAGCTGGGGTTCAAATCTGGCTTCTCCAAATACCAGCTGGGTGACCTTGGCCCCCCGCACCCAGCCCTGAGTTCCCCACCTGCCAAACGGAGACCACAACACAGGACCACCTGGACACATGTGGGTGAACCAAGAGTTCACTTTACCAACTGCTTTCCTAAGGTACTGAGGTTTTTCTGTGGTTTCTAGAAACGTCCTCCACCTGCTGCAAGGATTGTATGGAAAAACGCTTTGTGAGCTGGTGGCTTTTGTCAGTGGAACAACAGAGACTGCCTCATGGCTTCCAGGCCTCCCTGGGGCTTCTTCTCCAAGCTTTCGCGAGAGACAGAGAAGATCCTTGCCCTAGTCCATTCTGGGAACCAAAGAGGGAGTTCACACTCACATGCTTACACACTCACACATTCTTACACACCCACACTCACCTTCCCACAAAAACTACTCTGTGCATGTGCTGGCCCCCGGCTTGTGCTTTGCAAACACTGCAGAAGGGCCCCCACATTCCTCTGTGACTCTCCCCTCCACTCTCCCCTCCATCACTCCCCTGTAGTCCCAGCCACCACTGCCCCGTTACAAATCTAAGAAATATGCAGTTCCACAAAAAAAAAAAAAAAAAGAGCACAGTTAAACCAAAGTGACAGGCCATCTACCCCAAAGCAAAATATGAGCAGGAAAAAAAAAAAAGGCTGGAAAGTCCTGGCGGCAGAAGGCACAGAGCACATTCCCAGCCATTGCATGGCTTTTGTGCGGCCCTGCAGTCAACAACTCAGGGGGAGGGGAGGGGCGAGTTGACATAGCAACTGTCACATTGCATTACTCGGGCTACCATTCCCATATGGATGTCTTCCTTAAAGGAAAACACTTGCCCAGATGCCCATGAACTTGGGTGCCTCTCTGCCAGGAGACGGAAACATCTGGTTTGCAGTCTGTCCACATCGGCCTCCCCGAGCTTCTCAGGCCTGTCTTGCCTCAAGCAATTTTGTTTTCCTGAGTCTAGATTTTAACTCGAGGAAGACGGAGTGAGATGGGGTGCTGGAATCCCAAGTACAGCTGGGCTGTGAGGCAGTGGAGGCAAAGAGAGACCCACAAAAAGCTCGTCTCTCTGCGAACGGAGTCACCAGTCACCCCGGACCGCAGCAGTCTCTCAGGCTAGGGAGAGGAGCGGGGTCCAGCGTGCCGGCAAGTGCCGAGGGGGCACCTTCCGGGGAAGCAGCCCAGCCCCGGACGAGGACTCCGTCCGGACACCGAGCCGGGCTTCCTGCCGCGGCCGTGCTCCACGCGCCATTAGCCCGGGTAAGAATGCCACGTCTTCGCTGCGGGTGCAGCTTCCCTGCCGTTGACATCAGCTCACAGTACATGCCATAAAGAACAGGGAGTGAGGAAATGAAAAGCCCAACATGTGTTACCAAAATGCAGTGATGTGGCTGTAAATAGCTTTTCAATCTGCCTCCCTCATCCTGAGGAAAACAGATCTCTCTGTCTCGCATGGCGCTGCTCTGGCTCCGGTCGCTCCCACTCGACCCGAGCCCGACGCCGGGGAAGCGTCCAGGGCCACTCGGCCACCTGAGCCGCAGGCAGAAACGGGCATTTAACGGGGGATACTGGACGGCGTATTAAACGGAGTATTAACGGAGGATATTGAACAGGTATTAAACGGAGGCTAACGGAGTTCCCGGCCAGAGCTCTTCTCATCTCCCCCTGCCCTCCTCCCCCCCTCCCCGCCACCTCCCTCTGTCAACCCACTTAAGCGGGGTTCCCCATATGTAGACAGCGGGAGGACGAGATCCGTCTGGAACTAAAGTCTAGCACTATCCAGAGAGAAAGCACACACCCCGACAGAAGACGGGTCCGCAGAGTCGCAGGAGGTGGCTAAGTGCCCACGGGTGCGAGCCAGCCAGCGGCCCTCTGAGCCGCTGCACTCACAGGGCAGCGCTCTCCAAAGCTGCCAACGCCGTCACTCCTCCTCGCGCTGAAACTCGGACTTACGTGGCCAGCGAGACTGTCTCCCGCCTGACCACATCACGGGCCCCCTGAACCCTGATAAACAGAGCTGGGTTTAGCCCCTTCTGTCCCTCCACTTGGGGGCTGGGCCTCTCCCTTCCAGGCAGGACCAGGAGCTGCTGTAGTCAGGGGCCATTCTGGAAGCATGAAGTCCATTACGGCACCCCTCTTCTGGCCCTGTACCCTAGCCCCTACCCCCAAAATAAGCAGCTTGCTCAGAACTAAGGAACATTCCAGAAAGGGCTGTCCAGTTGGGAAGAAGTGCTCTGAGCACCTGGGGAGTGAGCCTCACTGTTCACTCCGCTGACCTCACACCTGCCCAGCTGCAGGCTGGAGGGGCCCGGCCCCCACCCCTGCATGTGTCGCAATCCCGCCGGACCCCAGCAGGCCAGGCCGCTGGGAAGCGGCTCCACTGCAGCTCTGGTTTCCTCCAAATGTTTGCCTTGGCTCTTGCTGTCCTCACAGGCCTAAAATGGGCACGCTTTTCCAGGAAAAAATCATCATTTGTCAGCTCCCTGCTTGTTTTCCTCAGGGTGTGCATGACATGCAATCAGCAAAAACTGTAAATAAATTAGCAGCAATTTGAAGGATGAGGGTTAAGCTTGGTCACCAGCAGGCCGGTGAGCAGGAGTGCTCTAATCAGGGAAATCAACATGCAGTAGCCACGGCCAGCCAGCCTTGCCTACTGTCCTCCGAGTCTCCTTGCTGCCTTCCTCTGCAGCTGAGCTATCCCCCCTTCATCTAGCCAAGAAGGGTTTACCCAACGCCCTCAGGGAGGAGCCTGGAGGACGCATCTGTTATCCGGCTGTAACGTCAGCCTTTGTGCTAGGACATGGCCTGAGCATGAATAGCAACTGGCAGGCATGTCCGTGACAGGCTGCACCCCGGGGCCCAGGTGCAGACTCCTCCTCCACGTGGCTGCCACGGACCCTGCAGACACAAGGGGTGTCTCAGCTTGCCCTCACTCCAGTATTTGTCCCAAACAATCCAGCACTGTTTGCATCGCCACCAGCCCAAGTGAAAGCTGAGTCCTTCCCATCCTCCTTCCTCCCTCTTACCTGCAGTCCACCCCTATTCCTGTCACCTCCACAGCCTGTCTCCTCAATACCAACAAGCCCCCAGCATCTCTCCTCTGGGTGCTAATAGCCTCCCAGATCGTGTTGCCTGTCCTTCCTTCTATCAACCCTAGCATGGGTGGAACATTCTAGAAAGAGCAGAGGAGCCAAACTCAGGATCCCTGCCTCCAGCCCCAATCCACACCCCCTCCACAACATCATTAGGCATCTCCCCATCCGCTGACAGGATGGCCCCTGCAAACAAGACTCATGAGAAGACAACTCCAGCAGAGGAAACTTGAAACCCTTCAAAGAAGAGACTGGAGGGGCTCGCGGCAGGTGGAGCCCTGCTGGGGCTGGGAGAACCTGCTTTCCTGGGTCCCTGGCCAGGTCGAGCCCCCAGACCGGCAGGGCAGAAGCACCGCCTGTGACCAGCGCCTGTGACCAGCTCCGTGCTGGAGGGAAGAGCCCAGGAAGTGCTCACTGAGCCATCAGCCCCACTCTCCTCTCCGCCAGACTGCCCTGTGCAAGGAGAGCCCAGGAAGGCACCTGCCGCCCCCAGGATGTCAGAAGTGGCGCTGCAGCTCTAGCGGCTCTCGTGCTCCTTCGTTTGACTCAGTTACAACCGCCACTTCAATCAGCCTCTGAGCATTCTCTGCCCCGCTCTTTGACCACTTGGCCACTGGGTTTTAGATGAAAAAAAGTTCAGATGGTGTCAGAAAGAGAGTTGGAAAGGAGGGAAATCTAGTTTCCTGACAAGGAAACGGGAAAACATCGCCTAAAAAACTCCACAATTGACCCAGCTGACAGAGAGAGCTTCCGTCAGAAACAGTCAGATTTTAAAGGACAAGGGTAAGGAAGAGGCACCCCCAAACCAAAGACAGGTTCCCCCAGGTCCAGTATAACCCTTTAAGAATGAAAGTGCAAAGGGCTGGGGCTCAGAGAAAGTTGAGGTAGGCTGGGGGAAACGTCGCAGAACTCAGGGTGAGCTTCTGGGTAGACGAGCTAGAAATCAGGGGTGTTGGAGGAAGATTGCGGAGGAAGAAGCACACCTTGGCCAGGGGGACTCATGGCCACACGGGTACTTCCCAGGGAAGGCAAATGGCCAAAGGCGGGGAGCACAGACAGCTGGAAGCACCGAGAAGCGAGAGCACACTCTCTGGGTCTCACAGCTCTAGACCCACTAAGTTTGCAGCCCAGGGTCAAGGAAGTCCTGTGAATGTGATTCCAAAGTTGTGACCTTTAATCTCTCAGAGCTTGTGATGCCAGAAGTGAGCCCCAAACACCAAACACGAAGCAGTGTTACCCCCTGTGTTAGGAAAGAAGAGGACCTTGGCCATCATGCCTGGTCACTGAACACTCCCACCTGCCACCATGAAAGTCTGTAGTGTGTTATAAAAGATGGTCCTATAAGGAGCCAGAAGAGAGGTGACATTTTCCCCACAGAAGGACCACAGAAGGCAAATTGGCCTTGCCCACTTTTCTGACAAGTTCCAGGCTGCTGTCGGGAGGGTCATGAAACAGAAGTCATGGTAACTTCAGCAGCCGGCTTTCCCTCCATTCTCAATTTCAGGCATGCACTTCATTAAGTCTCTTGAAACCTTGTGAATGAACCAGACATGACTGTTAAATAATGGGCTCAGTGTATACTCAATGGGATAATGATGTATGAACAAAAGCCAGCATTTTTTAAATTACTTGGACTAAAACTAAAGAATGCTCACCTTCAGAACTTCCAGGGACACAAACTACACAGCCAGAAGGAAGACTTAATATAACTGGGTGGAAGAACCTATTTTTCTAGCAAGCAAATTCTCTTAAATAAGACAACAAAGCACAACAAAAGGGAAAAAAAAAAAAACAGAAAAACCGGACATCACAAAAATTAAAAATGCATGTGCTTCGAAGGAACCATTCTAAGGAACTTTTGCAAACCATGTATCTGACAAAGGACTTGTATGCAAAGCACACATAGAACTCTTAAGAAGATAATGACCCAACTTTCAAAGGCTCTGAATAGACAGTTCTCCAAAGAAGACGCAACAAAGACCAGTAAACACTTGATGAGATGTTCAACATCATTAGTTATCAGGGAAATGCGACACAAAACTACCACGAGATGTCACTTGATAGTCACTGCTTAATGGCTGTATTTGAAAAGACAATAACAAGTATTGACAAGGATGTAGAGAAACTGGAACCCTCCTCATACACTGTTGGTGGGACAGTGTATTGTACAGTATTATATCCACTGTTGGTGGATATAATGACTATAATGACTGCATTCACATTGAAAAACAATCTGACAGTTTATCCAAAGGTTAAGAGTTACCTGATGAATTCCACACCAGCAATTCATCTCATGGGCTTGCAAGAGAAATGCAAACCCATACTCTCATAAAAATATATGCATGAATTTTTACATAATGGCCAAAAAAAGAAAACCCAAATGCCTACTAACTGGTAAATGGAAAAGCTGTAGTAAATCTATGTAATAGAATATTATTCAGTCATAAAAAATAATTGGAAGTCTTGAAACTGCCTAAAATGGGAATGATCCTTAAAAACAAGCTAAATGAAAGACGTCAGGCACACATATTGCCCAACTTTGTTCACATAAAATGTCTCACACAGGTAAATCCATAGAAACAGAGTGTACTGCCTAAAGGCTGGGGAGGATTGGGGCAGAGAAGGAAGGGAAGTAATAGGTAGGGGACTGGGTTGGGTTGGGCGGGGGCGTGCATAGTGAAAATATTCTAAAGTTAGTGATATGATGGACACACCATTTGCAGACATAATAAAAACCACTGAACTGAAACTTCAGAACTTGCTGCTGCATTTCTGCATTTCTTACCAGCTCCCTGGCTCTGCCTTGCTGTTGAGCACTGGCCCTATTGCTGATGGGAAGGCAAGAAGCTGAAGCACAGGGAAGCCAAATACCTTCACTCGCTCCACCCCTTCCTAAGGAACAGAGGGTATGAACCCAGGAGACTGGGCTTGGGTGCCACACCCACCCCAAAAGATACCTAAGTCTTTAAAAAGAAGGGTCCAGGATGTGAAGCGCTCTGAGCCCAGGTTCCAAGGTTAACAGTGAGAGAATGATTACATGGTCTATGGAGACTTGGGAAATGGGGCCACTGGCCCCTAAGCTGGGAAGGGCTGTCCTGTGGAGGAGCCACACCCACCCACCTGGGCAGCCCCAGCAGGTGCACAAAGCTAGGGACAGAGACACATGAGCACAGTAGTTTGGGTTCCTTACAAGGAGTGTTTGCCATCTGATTTACTTCACTGAGCATAATTCCTTCTAGCTCCATCCATGTTGTTGCAAATGGCAGGATTTCACCTTTTTTATAGCTGAGTAGTATTCCATTATGTGTATATGCCATATTTTCCTTATCCACTCATCCACTGAAGGGCACTTAGGTTGTTTCCAATTAGTGGCTATTGTGACTAATGTTGCAGTGATCATGGGGATGCATGTATCGCTTCAAATTAGTGCTTTCAGGTTCTTTGGATAAATACCCTGAGTGAGATAGCTGGATGATATGGTATTTCTAGTCTTAATTTTTAGAAAAATCTCCATACTTCTTTCCATAATGTCTGCACCAATTTACATTCCCACCAACAGAATGTACTCATGGATAATGACTACATGAACAAAAACCAGCATTTTTTAAATTACAAGGATTCCCTTTACTCTGCATCCTCACCAACACTAGTTTCTTGTACAGGCATGAAGTGATAGCTCTTGTGCTTTTGATTTGCATTTCCCTAATAGTAAGAGATGCTGAACACCTTTTCATGTGCCTGTTAGCCATCTGCACATGTTCTTGCCACACTCCACCCACAATTCTGATGTACTGTTACGCCTCCTTTTTAGCCCTCCAGCGAGGCGTCATTTACTGTGATTATAAAGACAAATCTGACAAACACAAATCTTCAATCAGCCACGGGCATTCAGCTTAGAGGCCAATTTATTCTTTAAAGGAACTCAACAAGCATTAGATAAGCAGAAAACAGAAACTTTTCCCTTGATATAATTAAAATGGAAATAGAATTAAAAGATCATCTTTTCTTTCTGAAATTCAACCTCCTGACATCATCTTGGGAAACACTGGGCCAAGTGATCTAAACACTCTTCATGGTGAGCTCCTGGCCCCCCATACTGCTCCTCTAGCTCTAAGGAACCTTGATTCCTCACTCGGGTTCTAATGGGGTCAGCCTCCTTCACCCCAGTTACTCCTTCATGGACAGCGCCATGTGTCAGACATGGCTGGAGCATCACCAGAGAGGGTGGAGCTGCAGTTTAGCTTGGTTTATCCTTCCCTTAAGGAGCTCAGGTCACCTGCCTTCGCAGCAGCCTTGTTCAGGGGCTCACTGCCCTTCCCAAGATGAGAACAGCACCCAATGTCGAGAGCTACAAGAGGGCGCCCCTCCCCAGCCCGCCCTGCTGCTTTTGACAACTTTTTTTGTTAAGACTTACTTTTATTTATATATGTATACAAGAACTGGGGTGCACGTCAGAGGTGCAGGGGGTGAAAGGATTCACCAGAGACAGAGTGGGGAGCAGAACAGGCAGGTGGACTGGAATACACTGCTGAGGGGAGCAGCAGGGAGACAGGTCTGGTCTGTTTCACCATAGGTGGGTCAGCTCCCTTACCGGGAATCAAACTCAGGCCACAGTGGCTGGTGATGGCTTGATAGTGCTGAGACTTGAACCCCTGCGCCACCAGGGAGGTCCACCCTGGCACTTGCGGATGGCTGCACAACATGCATCCAACTAGGCACTTCTGGACAAGTAGCAGGAACAACAGCCTTACAATTAGGGGCACTCCAAACCACACTAGCTCACCCATAGGTGGCTATGCCTGCGATGTGCAAGCAGACTGCATCAGGGAGGGAAGTCAGCTGCCGGAGTTTGTCCTGCAATTGATTTCGAGGTGGCTCCTGGGACACAAAACGCACGGTCAGGGAGAAGACGCGAAGGTGCGCCGCGAGGGCCAGCCTCCCTGTCCTGCGGGGCATAAAGCATCGGATCTTCTGCCACAAACAACTTTCACAGTGACCTGAAGAAACAGCTAAGTTGTCCCCACATTGCAAATGACCCAGCTGAAGCTCACACAGGGCAGAGAGCCCACCTGTCGGAGCCAGAGCCACCTGCCCAGGCAGTTGTACCTGACGCCAAAATCCAGGTTCACCCCCTCCCCCCATCTGCGGGTCCCCGAGAAAGGAGAAAGGTCGTCACAACGGACAGTTCTGACTGAATACAAGAGGAAAGAAAGGTCACCACTTTTTTTTTTATGAGAAAGGTTATTTTTTAATCTTTGTAAACCTTTGAGATCACTTAACAGCTTTAAAATAAGAAGAATTTTAAATAAATAAAGGGAAAAAGTGAAAGATAAGATCCTTGGCAACTGTAAGAAGGGAGGTTGCCACCATCCCCCTGGAGACACAGACTGGCCTTTGATTAGAGAACCAGTGGGGGGACCTCCCTGGAGGCTCCAGGGGTTGAGCGCTGCACTGTGAAGCCTCCATACCACTGCAGCACGAGTTCGACCCCGGCCAGGGAGGGGACCCACAGGGCGCAGCAGACTCTCTTGCCTCACCCGCTGCTCCCCTCAGCAGTGTGTTTCAGTCGATCTGCCTGTTCTGCTCCCCACTCTGTCTCTCATGGATCCTCTCACCCCCGCACCTCTGGCCTGTACCCCAGTTCTTGTATGCATAAATAAATAAATATTTAAAAAAGAGAGAGAGAAGCAGCAGGGAATGAGGCCTGCAAGGAGCACGGGGACCAGCATTTGTGTCTTGGCCACCTTCAAGGAGAGGGGGAAGAGGGTGTCCTCACACCCCCACAGCAGCCCGAGGAATCCAGGAAGGTTTTCATTTGCCCACCGGGTTAGGGAAGTTACAGTGATGGAGTCAACCAGCTTATCAGTAACTAGTGATCATCACGCAGCTCGGGCCCCTAGCCTCCACGCACGCACGCACGCAGCCCCCGCAATCGCAACTTGGCGTGGGAGATGACAAAGTCAGCGGCAGCGTCCTCGGTCCCAGCTACCCCGGGAGGAGACACAGGTATGGGAACTGAGAGCAGCGCGCGGGCGTGGGCGGCTCAGGAGCCGGGACTGGCCCGGCCGCATCAGGGCCCTCGCGGGCGGGAAGGCGCTGCACGCTCGACCTGCAGTCCGGCTTACAGCAAGGTCCAGAGTGAAGGTTCTGGGAGCCCATGAATATTTATTGAATACAGTCTCGAAAACAACCAGAAATTAAGTACAGTATAAAGAGGAAACAGATTTACACGAGTCAGGCATATGTTTACATTATGCAAATTGTACGTAAAGACCTATAACCAGAATATTGTTAAATGCCGCAAAAAGGCAGAGGGGAGGGCTGCTGATATTTGAACGTTTTCTCAAAATCGGCAGCTGATATTTTTAGCGTTTTTGACAATCTGCTCGCGGAGGCGTCCTTGTGGGCACAGCTTGGGACTGTCCCCAGCCCAGCCAGAGAGCCCCACGCCGAGGTGAAGCCCGAGCTGGGGTGGTCACAGCCCCGTGGCTCACAGCCAGGGCTTTGCCGGGAGGGAAAAGCTCCACAGGGGCCAGAAGCTGGGACATGTGGGGCTACCCCCACCTGGACCGCGGAGGTTTCACCCCTAGGCGCAGAACTCCCGAGCTGCAAAGCGCACTCCTCAGCAGGCCAGCAACAGGAGACACGGTGACCAGGCCTATGTGAGCAACGCAGACCAGCTCCCTGGAGATGTCCCTTGGGCTTCCTGACACTCATCGAGCAGCACCCCCTGAGCACGGCCCCGACAGACACTCTGGGCCCAGGCAAGGGGCAGCGCTGAACTGTCAAGACCCACGACCCCAAACTTCCACCAGACACCTCCTCATTCAAAGCGGCTGACTGACGAAGGCTGTTTGCTATTTTTCCCGCTTCTTATTGGGAAAGCAATGCCAAGTCCTTACAGGCGGCGTGTGCGACACAGGGACATACAGGCAAGGAGGAAGTGTCTAAATTAAGGGCTGAACTGAAATCAGGAGCCTTCGAGCCAGGAGCAAGGTGCTCCGTTTGCATCTCACTGTGCCTAGACCCCGGGCGACCCGCAGGCTGGACCCTTCTCTCCTGGCCATCTCTGCTGTCCCTTGCCAGAAGCCCAGGACCCGGCTCCATACGCCGCTGAGCCCAGAGATCCAGATGGACTCAGAGAACTCACTCTGGGGACCAGCAGCGGCCCAAACGCTCTTTGAGGCACGAGGGAGTGTCTGTGAGTTACGGATGACAGGAGCGTCTCACCAGAAACAAACCCTGCCCTGCTCTCGCTGTGTGGCCTGGGCATGTTCCGTGACCACTGACAGGCCTCAGATACTCTTCCGTCCTGGGGGACGGCCATGGGCTTCCAAGAGCAACGGTATGCTCCCAAAGAAAGCTCCACCCCAGCACGCCACTCACAAGAAGCACCGCGCCAGCCAGTCTGCAAGCAGTCCCCAGACCACAGGGGCCTGTGTCGGCAAAAAGCAATGGAGAACAATCATGAACCACTAGAAAACACTGAAAATAAATGCTGAAAAGTCCTCCTTCCCACCTCGCTGTTCTCCGAAGACCTTCAGCCAAAGAGCTCCAGCATCATTTCCAAGCACTTGATTTCACGGCTTACAAACAGATCAGTCCAGACCCCTGTGTTTGAAACCCATCAGGAGCTACCAACCTGTCTTTGTGTCCCGGGGGCTAACCAAGACCAGCACTTTGTGTTGAGGCTCGTCACGGTGCACGCTACACAGGCGAACAGATGAAGCTTCCAGTTTAACCTGAAAAATAAGAAAATCACCACTGTGTTCTTGCATCATAGTGAGGGTGCAGGAAATCCCGTGACAATTAATCAGCAATATTCACTGAAAGAACGCTTTTATACAGGGGTTAATTTGAGAGGATGTAGGTGATGGAGGAAAAGAATAGAAAACGTAAAGGAGGCATCACAAGACCAGACTGAAACCTGACTCACACGAGGAGGTGAGGGAGAGGGAGAAACAGAGCCGTACACCCAGCTATAGCAACCAAGATCCCAGGCGTCAGTGCCTTATCACAAGGCCTAAGACCCTCGCCGGTCTCACGTGCTGCGGGGAGTGTTGGGAGAACAGACCTGAGGGTAAAGATAAGGAGATGCCCACTGTGGAATCTCTGGTTTCTTTCTGGTTCTGCAAAGTCGTCCAAAATCGGCAACAATCTAACCGCTCACAAAGATGAGCCCCTCCCTCCCAAAAGAAGAGGATGAAACCCAACCTGACGGACAAAGGGGCAGCTCTTCCTGCTGCTTGTGTCTGTGCAAGTGTCCTTTACTCCCCTGTCCCTCTCTCTAGTGAACCTGCTCTTTAAATGTAACCGATGTCTGCCTCGTGGAGAAACCCGCCGTGCGCTGCTGAACAGGGCGCTCTGGTGAAGCCTCTCCCAGAGTGAACCCAAGAACCCCGCTCTCCAAACCCACTGACTCCAAAACGACATCATCTGGCGCCCAACGTTCATGGCTTTTCCACAGCGTCGGTAAGATTTCCCCAGTGTCTCTATTCTTATCCTCCATCATAGGCAATATAAAAATGGAAATCTTACCCGCTCTCAGCCAAACGTGGAGGTCATCTGGCAAAAGCCCGTGCCCACCAGCAAACCTTTCTCCTCCCCACCTATCACCTATTCAAGCATGAGCACAGGCCCCTCTGGGTTCTACCTACTGACGCCGCCTCCCCGCGCCAGCCTATTCCACCCCAGTCCCTCTTGGGCCTCAGCCTACAAACCCAGGCCTCACTCCCCGCTCCAGCCTCAACCATCCTGAAACTGCCTAGGCTGCACTGAGCCAGATGCCACATGGTGCTCACTGCCCGGCTCAGCTGGCTGCAGGCGGTCTCAGGAAACCCCTGCCCCCGTGGGCCCGCAGGCTGAGCCCAGATGTCTAAGGCCAGGAATGCCCCAGAACCTTCTCTGCAGAGCCTACATCCTAAGACCTCTGTGCTCACTAAGCCCACCACCTCCAACTCCCTGAGCAAAAGGTCAGCACTTCCCATTGCAAAGTCTGTTGTAAAAACCACAAGGAAAGTATAAGAACAATCAGGAACGGGTGTCTGGTGGAGCTAGTCTGTCTTGTTAAGGTTTACAGCAGGCCTCCAGGGTTTTAAAAAAATTGATACCTGTAAACAACTCTCCTGCCTTCCCCTGCTCAAATCACCTTAAGGACGAGTCCCCAAGCTGACCTACCAGCAGCAGGGAGGGCAGCAGGAGTGACCCCCAGATGGCCCTGACAAGGTCATCGGAACCAGCACACATGAAGTACTGTATAGACACGGAAGACGTTTATCATAGACCATGAGCAGAAAAAAACACACACAGAATAGGGCAGCATATACAATGTTCATAGTGGGTAACTGTGGGTGGTTTTATGTCTTCTATCCTTGGCTACAGTGCCCAAATTTCAAACAAAGAGCATATACTGTTCTAGAACCAGAAAACATCAATAAGCATTAGGGTCCTTTAAGGGGGAAAGGACAATTTCCAGACTGGAAGCTGAGCTGCTTATGAAAAGACTTCTGGGCTACCGGTACCCTGTAACCAAACTACTTCCTCACCTTTCTTTTTCTTTGGATAAGTTCTTCTGGATTCAAAAAGAAAAATTAGTGGCCTCCCTGGTGGTGCAAGGGGTTAAGTCACAGCACTATGAGGCTGTCCACAGCCACTGCAGCACGAGTTTGATTCCCAGCCATGGAGCTGACCCACATGGTATAGCAGACCTCTCTGTCTCGCTCGCTGCTCCCCTCAGCAGTGTGTTTCAGTAGATCCACCTATTCTGTTTCCCACTCTGTCTCTGGTGAATGCTCTCACCCCCCACACCTCTGGCCTGTACCCCAGTTCTTGTATGCATAAATAAATAAATTTTAAAAAAAATTAAATTCACTAAGAGCAATGTGGAGGCCCAATACCATTGCAAATTGGCTATTTCAACCTGCAGTAGGTAACTGCTGCCATTTCTCAATTAGCTGCTCCACTGGTCAGAAACCAAATGATATTTTTATGACACTTTCCTTTTTTAGAAGAATAAACACATAAAGTCATTTTTGCATTTCTACCACAAGAAAAAAATTTTTAATAATCATTTTATTGTGTTTTGGATAATAGCAAATTATTCACTCAAGCACAGTAAGGTTTTTAGCAATGCAATCCATAAATCAGCGTGAGATAAAAGCAGGTGATGGACAATGTATACTAAAGGAGTGAGGGACTAACTCGGGTCTCACTGAACTTCTCAGGTTACCTGGCTTCCCGGATCCAACCCTGCAGCCCAAGGTCCCACAAGCGCCAAAAAGCCTTGCTTGGTTCCGAGCTCGCTGGCGGTCTCGGCTTAAACGCCACTAGGGGGCGCTGAAAGCGTGTGCGGACAACCACCTCCCTCAGCAGATCACCCTATAAAACCGTGCAAGCCATTATTCTAACCAACTCTGGAGCATTTTCAATACAGTGAAACAAAACCCTGTCTTCCTCAACCAACTTTACCTTCCAGATAGCAGCAATTTCTGATACAGGTGAAATCTTGTATGTGTAAAACCAGAACATCTCCCTTTCAACAGATCAGCTTTGAAACGATAAAGACAAGGTGTTAAAGTACCACCCAAGAGGCACATATTCTTTTTACTCACTGCAGAGGGTGGGGTGAATATCTAAAAGTAACTCAGTTTTCAAATTTCACCCATCACACACGCCTCCAACAAATGGTTTTTATTTCCCTCTCCTCCACCAGTCTATATTCAAAAAGTCATTAGCGCCAGAAACCATACAACAGTCCCCCCCTACCCACAGGGGATACATCCCAAAGCCCCAGTGGGTGCTGCAACCACATTCTCCTGAACTCTGTATCTTTCCGTGGTTTCTCCTATCCAGACAGACTCTGGTAAAGTCTAATTTATAAATTAGGTACAGTGAAAGATTAATAATAAACAATTATAAAATAAATTTTATAATAAAGTCATAAAAATACAACAATTATAACAATATACTATAATTAAAATTATACGAATGTTGTCCTTCTCTCCCAAAATACCTGAGTGTATGTCCTAGTATTTGGGGGCCATGATTAACCACAGGTAACTGAACAGTGGGGGCAGGTACTGTAGTTGATAGATAACTTCACTCCACATCACAAACTTTAGAGCTGAGTCAAATATTGGGGACCAAAGGCCAACTGATCCCCTCATTTTACACAGGGGAAAACTGAGGCCCAATCAGGAACTGTAACAGTATATCATTTAATCCCTTCATAATAGTACCAAGTAGGTGCTGTTCCTGCCCCCCTGTTAGAGCTAACACTAAGACCAGAGAGGTCAAGACACTTGCTCAGGGTCACAGAGCCAGTAAGTGGCAAATGTGTCGTTCAGAGCAGGCTGCCCTGGCAGAAATCTGATCCATGATTTCTCCAACTTCACAAGATGGAATTATTCTTGCAGTCTCTCCAGAAGATATTCTTTTCCACCTGTAATACTCTTTTACTATAATACTCTTTTTTTTTTTTAAAGATTTATTTATTTATGCATACAAGCACTGGGGCACAGGCCAGAGGTGTGGGGGGGTGAGAGGTTTCACCACAGAGAGCGGGGAGCAGAACAGGCAGATCAACAGAAGTACACTGCCGAGGGGAGCAGCGGGCACAGCAGGAGAGGTCTGCCGCATCATGTGGGTCCCCCCCCTGGCCGGCAGCAGGGATCGAACTCGCGCTGCAGTGGCTGCGATCTGCTTCGTAGTGCGTTGCTTAACCCACTGCGCCACCAGGGGAAGCCCCTACTATAATACTCTTTTACTGACATTCTACTGGGGGGGGGGGGGGCAAAATGGGTGACCTGGCATANTCGTAGTGCGTTGCTTAACCCACTGCGCCACCAGGGGAAGCCCCTACTATAATACTCTTTTACTGACATTCTACTGGGGGGGGGGGGGTCAAAATGGGTGACCTGGCATATAGATTATTTTGAATTAAATTTACTTTAGAAACAGCCATTGTAAGAACACTATCACGCTCCTTCCTTGCAAGCAGGTGAAATCCCACTGTAAAAAAAAAAGACCCCACTGTAACTGAAGGGTAGAAGACTTTCTCATCACTAGCTAGAGGGTGCAGGGCAGAAGAGGCCGTGGAGACAGACTTGGTTACTTCTTAATAAGCTACAAGCCTAAACCTGTTTTCCTTCTCAATTCTTTTTTGTCTAAAAACTACATAAAGTAAAAAGCGCTGGTCCTTTCTCCAGGCACCCTATCTATAAGGTCTGCATACCTAAGAAGGTACATCAGCTTTTTCTTTCTCCTCTTCATCAGTCTTACATCGATATTGTGATTAGAACACCCAGAGGACCTACAGGGGGACAAGTTTTTCTCCCTTGCAGGACTCTCGAAGAAGTCAGTTTTCACAGAGTTCACAAAGCTCATAGGTACCTGCTCCCCCGTAGGGAGAGAGAAAAGCTCCGCAGGGGACCCCACAGCCTCCCTGAGGGTGGCCTGGTAAGCCAGAGCTGCTTCCCGGAGCCCCTCAGGGTCATCTTCCAGAATGTCCACGGGGTAGCCTGAGAGGAGAAAAGATGCAAGGGAGGATATTAGTTTTATTCTTTCATTAAAAGACCTCCCTGGTGACTCAAGGGATTAAGGTGCAGCACTGTGAAGCATCCACAGCCACGACAGGAGTTCGATCCCCCCCCAGGGAGGGACCCAGGCCAGGTAGGGACCCACATGGCGCAGCAGACCTCTCCTGCCTCCCCGCTGCTCCCCTCAGCAGTGTGCTTCAGTCGATCTGCCTGTTCTGCTCCCCGCTCTGTCTCTGGTGAATCCTCTTACCCCCTCATGACTCTGGACTGTACCCCAGCTTTTGTATGCACAAATAAATAAATCTTAAAAAAAAAAAAAGTCACTTACTTCTTGAAACTTATTTAGAACACATCTATACTAAGCATTTCCCTTAAAAATCATGTTGTATCCTTTGTTGTTTCTCTGTTCTGTTTTGTTTTCAGTGAAGAGGAGTGCAGAGCAGACACCAAGAGGAAACAGAAGACATTGCCCACAGCAGAGTAGGCAACAAGCTCCAGGAGACACAAGCTTCAACATGAGCCTCTGGAAGCTGTGGAAATGTCCTTCCACTCACCCAACCAGCAGTGGTCCCCATGTCCTCCCCTAGATGGGCCACAGCAACCCTGCCCCAGCAGACACCTGGAGAGGGCCTGGCTGACGGGCACCTCGGTAACTGACAAATCCAGCCCGGGGCAGGATTCTGCAGGCTTCCATTCACCATGCAGGCTGCTAAGAGCTGCAGTCTTCCTCTTCCATTGCTCTGCTCTGCAGTGGGCTGTAAACCCAGTCCATCACAGACGGCTCTGCTGTGTGTATTGTATTCACGGCAAGTGACCCCTCCCGCCCCCACCTGGGCTCTCCCGGGCATCTCTCTTATCACCACACTTCAAGAGGAAAATTACCTCCTTGAACAGACACATGAGCAGCTTCCGGCCCAGCCTGGAAGCAGCAGTCAGACTCCCCGAATGCAGGCTGGCTCGGCTAACAAGTCCCCAGGCGAGAGGGGGCTCAGTCACCAGCTTCCTTCCATGAGCCCTGCCTCTAGGCACCTGGGAAAGGAGGCCAGGACTATCTGAAACCCATACAATGCCGCACCCATACTCAGCTGACTGTTAACGCTTCAAAGCAAGATATAGACCCCTGTGCCCCCAGGAAGGAGCACCCCAACATTGCTGGGGAGCACACAGGAGCCCATGATTCTCCAGAGCTTTTTTTTTTCATTAGCTCGTTTCTTTCTAGGGGAATTTCCGCTATCAGAGCGGATCCATAAATTCCCTCTTACATAGAAAATTTGGGGCTAGCTTTCAAGAAAATTGGGTAGGATTAAAAAAAAAAAAAGAGCAGCTTAAGGTGAGAGGAGGGAGGGAGCATCCAAGCCCTCTGGAAGGAAAACCCGTACCAGGGGGGAGAAAAATGCCCTCTTCAACCCAGGAGGGAGAAACACCCCCTGCCCAGCCAGGACAAAGACCCCTCTCCAACCCACGAGGAATGCACACGTGCACACGCACCCACACACGCGCGCGTGCGCGCCACCCCACCTCCATCCCCAGGGAGGAAGGAAGTCCCACCACTGCCCAAACCCAAACCTCAACCACAGGCAAGGGAGTGTGCTGGGGCAGGGTCGGGGAAGCCAACAAACAGTCTGGGGTCCCCCAGCCACCAGGTGCTGCTGGTGATGGAAGCGCTCACTGGGCCTCCAGATGTCAACTGCGAACAGGCCTCCTGGCTGGAGCTGAACAGGAAATATCTGTCCAAAGCCAGAAGAATGTAATCTTCCCAGTACAATGTAAAATGCTTTTGTGAAAAAGAAAGAAAGAAAAAGCACACAGTTGAAATGATTAATTCACTGCAGGTTTAAGAAACTAACAGCCCCAAATGAACCCCAAGTTTAAAAACTCACTTTAAGCATGTGTTTGCTGTAATCACTCAAAAAACAAAAACAGTGGCACATCTTAAAACGTTTTTCTAGAGAAAATATTTAAATAATTCAGGATCTTTATATCAAAACTCTAGTTCCGGGCCTCCCTAGTGGCACAATGGGTTAAGCAACACACTATGAAGTAGACCACAGCCACTGCAGCACGAGTTCGTCCCCGCCACTGTAACAGGGTGGTCCCAAGAAAAGGGGAAGTTCCAAATTCCTAGTTCCGCCCTAAGTGGGTGGAGCTAAAAAAAATTTCTGCAAAGAGGAGAGAAGGAAAAAAAAAAGATAGAGAACAGCAAGGAGACCTGGAGGAGGCACGTAAAGCAGAGGGACATGTAAAAAAACTGCGCTTGCTTTTTAGTCTTAGACTGGTTGGAACAGATGTGGGTAAGAGACCCTTGGGGAGGTTAATAATGGCAGCTTTCATCTTAATTTTAATTTTGCTCTTTTCCTCCCAAATTTGTCCTAACTCTTTCTGACCCTTTTCTATGGGTCTCTACTAAAAAGTCCTTTAAATGTGTAGCAAGTTTTTGGGCCTTGCTTTAGGCCAATCCTATTTGGCTAAACTTTTACCCTCAAAAAAATAAGTAACTTTAAATGCTTAACTTAGTAACTATATTCTTTATTCTTTCTTTATTGTACCCTAGTTGTATTAAAGTTCCTTTCCATTAAAAATTTTATGTGTTTGTCTTAATGCGGCAAATGGCAAAACCCATTCAAAAAAAGCAGGCTTAAAAGTTCTAAGTGCTCCTCTCCCTGCCCTGTAACACCACCAGCCCGGGAGGGGACCCACATGGTGCAGCAGACCTCTCCTGCCTCGCCCGCTGCTCCCCTCAGCAGTGTGTTTCAGTCATCTGCCTGTCCTGCTCCCCACTCTTTCTGGTGAGTCCTCTCACCTCCTGGGACTCTGCCCTGTACCCCAGTCCTTGTATGCATAAATAAATAAATTTTTTTTTTAAAAAAAACCTCTAGTTCCTGAACCAGTAGGAACAGGGAACCACCTTTCTCTGCCCCCTTCCTGCACCCCAACACCCACAGCCAGCAGCCACCACCGCTGAAACAGCCTGTCCTGACAGGGCTAGGCAGTCGGGAATGGACTAAAGCTCCAAGACTTCCCCATCACTTTTTGTTCCTTCCTATGTAAACAGCAAAACCAATTAATGAAGATACTGAAAGGTCAATGTTCTGCACGTAGTATCAATTCTTATCACCCACAGATTATTCTTTCCAAGTACTGCCTCTCCACAAAGAGCAGGAAGATTATTTTATTTTTAGGCAAAATATTATTTGGACTATTGCTATGAGAAACTTTAATAAAGATATTTTAAATTTTACCAGTCCTGCTCTTTAAGAGTTTCAACTGAAACGTTTACCCACCAGTAACTACACAGCACAACATTGCTGGAAAGACTGGCTAGAGTCAGCTGATTCTCCCTGAGTGATGAGGGTCGTCAGTCCCGAATCACAGAACAGTTCTCGCTCAGGATGACGACGTGGGAAACACTTACTTAGGCTATAAAGTCCTACAGCATTCCACTCCAGAGTAGATATCACTTGTTCAGAACTTTTTATTTTTGCTTTTCTTTGTTGTTTTTTATAAAAGGTCTTTTTTTCTCCCCACAAATCAATTTTCCTTTAAAAGGAACTTTTTCAAAGAGGGAATCCTCCAGAGGGAACTGCTGAAGTTTCAGGGGTGGGCTCTGGGCTGAGTGGAGCAGCCGAGGGGAGAGCACGGAGAGGCAGCAGCGAGGAGGCAGAAGGTCCTGTTCTGTGAGCAGCATCGAAAAGAGAAGCATTTCCAAATGGCTCTTCCGTTGCTCAGAACCACAACCAGGATTTCATCAGGTCCCCGATTTCTAGGGAGGCGGGTGCTTCACTGTACCCTGCAATCAATCCCCAGGGCTGTGTGTTGAGCAGTTATTGCTTTACAAAAACCCAGCACAGCTAACCCTTAGAAGAGACACTTTCAACTGTGCTGGTCCTGTACACGGGGGTTTTTCTTCCATCAGACCACAGGCACACAGGGCCAACTACAAGTTATATGTAGACACTGAACTGCCGTGAGGGTGAGGCCCGCAGCATCCCAGATCCCCGCCATGTTATTCAAAGACCAGCTCTATTCCCAGTTTTGAACTTCATCCCAGGCCCCCCAAAGCATTCACCCCAGGGTTCCTTAACACTGGGAACTACTATTAATATAAGGATCACTATGTTTAAAAAAAATTTTTTAAAGCGGGTTGTTGCATAAGTGAGAAATACCCCCAGTTGTGCAAGGCAGCGCCTGGCATTGATTTGACATCAAAGATTCCGAGGTCTGCACTTTCCCAGAATCCCATCAGCTTTTCCTAAGTGCATCCTGGGAACACTGACTCCATAAGAGATGCCAGGAATGGAGCCTCTAAGGCCAGTGAGTCTAGGAAAGGGTGGCCCAGGCAGGCCCTGGGCTCACCCCGGGAGCCTCACGTGCTGATCTGCAATCAGAACAGACCAGGAGTTTCGAAAGCTTGCTGCAACGAGATTTGCCTCATGCAGCATCTATTTCCCAAACTCATTTTGCCAGGAACCCCTTGTCCCGGCTCCTGACAGATGACAGAACACACCTTCGGGAAGAGTGTCTGAATAAGGTCAGGACCGGAGGGTCCACCGCTCTGGGATGGAGGGGCTACGAGCACCTGGAGCCAAGGAGTGCCCAGCCCCGTCCTCTCCATCAAGGAGTGGAGAACAGAAGGGAGGCAAACACACACTTGGAGATTTCTGTTGTTTTCCGAATAGCATCTGATGCCAAAATAGTGTGAGCAAAGAATTAAAAAAAAAAAAAGTTGGAAGACAGAATGTAGAACATGTTAGAATTTTCTGAGCAGATGAACAGAACTGTCAGGGGAGGGAGGGCGCACGGGCAAGGTCTGCAGGTGGCGGCGGGAAGGTCCCCTGGGCCGCTGAGTGACAGGGAGCCTGTCGCTCTGTTCTCACATACTGAGTGTTGGCCAACTTGCAACTGTCATTGCCTGGGCTGAGAATAAATCACTCGTCCCGAAGCAAGCGTGGCAAGTGTGCAGACGACTTTATATGCCACCTACTCAAAGGTTGATGTAATCCTAATTGATTTTAATATGGAGGGCTCGTCATCTGCGCTTTGGTGCATCTTATTTTTTTTTAAGATTTATTTATTTATGCATACACGAACTGGGGTACAGGCCAGAGGTATGGGAGATGAGAGGATTCACCAGAGACAGAGTGGGGAGCAGAACAGGCAGATTAAGTGAACTACACTGCTGAGGGGAGCAGTGGATGAGGCAGGAGAGGTCTGCTGCACCATGTGGGTCCCCTCCCTGGCCGGGGATCGAACTCATGTTGTGCAGTGCTCCTTGGGTCACCAGGGAGGCCCAGTGTAGCTTACTTTTAAGCTAGCGATACAAAGAAACTATTTTTGCCCCCTGAATCATCAAAAGGATACAAGGTGACACTGAGACCACGGTTCCTTTGACATTCAAAGAGGTGTCACGTTTGGGGACAGATGGGGAGTCCTATTTGGGGGCAGACAGGAGGAAAGACGGTCACAAAGAGCTTCTTTATGACGCCAGCAGGAGGGCCCTCCCTCGGCCACTGTGGCAGGAGGCTCAGGCCCTCCTCGCCCCTGAACTCGGGCCACTCCATCCCATGTGGTCATCATTATGGGGCCCTATTTGTCTAACCTTTACCAGGAAGGAAGTGGGCTTTGGCACATGTTCAGAACACAAAAAGCCCGACTTTTCGTATCCTGAATTTAATTGACCAAGAAGCTATAAAAATACCGAGCCCCAAGTGTCAGTAATACCACAGCAACACGTGGTGGCCTCAACACATGCTGGGGACATGCTGTGGGGGAGCGGGGCTAGCAAAGAAGCGGAACCCCGCACACCTGGCACCCAGAGAGGACAAGGCTCCTCTTCACTGTGGTTGTGCTTTTTTTTTTTTAAGACTTATTCATTTATGCACACAAGCACTGGGGTACAGGCCAGAGGTGTGGGGGTGGGGGAGGTGAGAGGATTCACCACAGAGAGCAGGGAGCAGAACAGGCAGATCAACAGAAGTACACTGCTGAGGGGAGCAGCGGGCACAGCAGGAGAG
>JAGFMF010011680.1:2755852-2770865 GCA_019455555.1 Galemys pyrenaicus | reverse complement strand
GAGGGGAGCAGCGGGCACAGCAGGAGAGGTCTGCTGCACCATGTGGGTCCCCTCCCTGGCCGGCAGCAGGGATCGAACTCGTGCTGCAGTGGCTGTGGTGTGCTTCATAGAGCGTTGCTTAACCCACTTTGCCACCAGGGAGGCCCTGGTTGTGCTTTTACATTAGTCACAGAGTAACGTCTCTCAGAACTTAGCCCAAAATGGTAGCAACGGACGGGCTGTATAAATGTTCACCCAGAAGTCTCTGTCCTGCAAATCCAACTGTTCCACAGGGACAGTGAAGAGGAAAGACATGGGCTTTGCTCTGGCGTGCCCAGCTCTGCAACGCCAGTGGAGCTGGAAGGGCATTAGTCCAGTGTCCCCATGACCCAGTTTAAGCACTTCACCGCCATACAAGGGAGATGGGCGGACAAGAACAGGAGCCCCCGACACCGAGCGCGACTCAGAAAATGCAGCTGCTGGCTAGTAACTGGAACCGCGCGAGGTGGCGATGTTTCCATAAGGGATCCAGGCTCATTTTGTGCGGCACTGAAAAGGGATGAAGATGCAGGCTGAAGGTGAAGGCCAGCATCAAGGTCAGTCCCAGCTCCGTTTCGCATGGAAGGAATACAAAAGAAAGTTGATGTCCCTGGGCCCTCCCTGGTGGCGCAGTGGGTTAAGCAACGCACTAAGAAGCAAGCCGCAGCCACTGCAGCACGAGTTCGATCTCTGCCACCCTTTCACGCCTTCTATTTGCATCATATTTTCTGGTTCACAAAGAGCTTTCTCCTGACGTCGACCCTCTGAAGTCAGAAAAGGCTGGGCAATGATCCCCTCTGTTCCAAAGCGGAGACAGAGCCTCAAGGCGAAAACTAGTGAGTACTGGGCTGGGACTCAACCCCAGACCTGGGGATTTCCAGCGGACCATTCACCTCCTGCTTCCCAATTCACCCTCTACTTGAAGAACGTAATAGGTGAGACATGACTGCAGAAAGGGACAAGTGGCAAGGCTGGCGTGGTCTGGGGGGCCACCTACAGAGGGGGCGTTCCCGGCACCTGCATCACAGGGCGGTGCTGGCCCCAGGGCTGACCCCTCTGCCCGCTGGCAGGCTGGGTGTGAGGAAAAAGGGACCAGCTTTGGGGCCATTTGGACCCGATTTCAAGAACCTCTGAACGTATGATAAAATCAACTGCCACGGGACGTTCAGCACAAACTACAGAGTCAGACCCACAAGGCTGCAGCTACTGAAATTATCCAGTCGAAGATAGGGGTGTGACCAGTGTTCAAGGAAGTTTAAACACAGAATGTAAGGAGTCGAGGGTTGTGTGTGTGTGTGTGTGTGTTTTGTTGTTCTTGTTTCTGTTTTTGCTTTGCCCAGTAAGATTCTATGGGGAAAGTCAGTAGAGTGTCTAGAAATTAATGTCTTAAATAGAAAATGAACTAAAAACACATCTGGAGAAATCACGCAGAACGCAGCAGAGAAGACACGCAAGTGGAAATACAAAAGGCAGATGAAGGGAGAGGAAGCGCAGAGTGATGAGGTCCAGGGGCAGGCAAGGAGGGTCCAGAAGGGGAAGGAATAATGAGAAAGAGGCAAGAAATGACTAAGTGAAGAAATGACTAAGAATTTTCCAGGATCAATAAAAGACACCTACCCTCAGATTCGGGGACCCCAACCCGTCTCCAAGGCAGGAAAAGAAAAAAAGGAAAATCCCGCCGAAGCGCACTGTGAGCAAATGCAGCTGCACAAATGCAAAGCCATGGTCGGTAGGAACAGCAGCTGGAGGGAAAGGTGACCTTCCCGCAGGACGGCTGCGCAGCCACAGACGCCGAAGAGCACCCTTAATGAGCGACAGAAAAATCACTTTCACCCTCCAACTAGAAAAATAGTTCCCAAGAATGTGGATGAAATAAAGCAACGTTTAGAAAAACAAAACCCGAGGGAAGCTGCTGCCAGCAGATCCTCTCTCAAGTTATTTCTCAAAGACGCAGAGGGAGGAAAGAGAGTCCAGAAGGCAAGTGAGCAAAGAAAGTGAGAAACACGTGAATAAGAGCCAAGTCACCGGGCAACCAAGACAGAAGAAGTTCATCTGCCGAGATAAACACGTAATGGAACTGAGGTGCTTGCGTCCCACTAGCACAGAAACTGGGAAGAGGGCATTTGGACTGGAAATACTGACTCCAGAGGAAATTTTTTCTTTTTTAATTGATTAATTTTAGAATTAATTAGAATTAAACATGAATATTAAAATTTCCACCTGAGCCTCATTAAAATAATAAAAAGGCATTAAAGTTCAAAAAAAGAAAGATTAGAAAGTGGAGTTAGGCAAGGGCGGGGGAATCTCAATCCACTCAAAAGAAGGCAAGAAACAAAAGATGTTCTGCCAACGTTCCTATCGAATTGTCACGATTAAAACGTGTTCATCAGCAGGTAAGGAGACAATCCTTCTACAGGGCAGCTTCTGTTTAACTGAAAAGTCATGAATATTTCTAAATTTTTTTATTCGCGTATTAAACAAAACGCATCTTTCCTTCTGCATAACTTGAAAACATTTTCCCCAAGATATTCTAAAAGCCCCAAAGTGAGCAATACACATCGTGACAGAAGTGGCTTCCTATAAGCCATATAGGGCCAATGGAACAACCAATTGGAATTCACTGTATGGCTCTCATGCGCCTCACCCACACCCACACACCCTACACACACACACACACACACACACACACACACACACACACACTTCCGCTGAGAAGCAAGTCCTATCGGCCTGGGCGGACGGCGCTATGAAAGGAAGGATGGAGAGGCCCAGTCTCCACAACATTGATTTCTCAAGCATTTACTGCTGAATAAAACCGTCGAAGATTTTGATTAGGGCTTATTTCTGCAAAATGCAGTGAAGACATGAACAGTTTTCGCAGTCACTTAATGGAATTTGCCATTACTGCTTAGAGACTCTCCAAGAAAAACACATTTTTCTTCATCTCTGCAAGTCAAGGAAACCACACAGCCTAGAAGGGCTGGAGACTTGGGAGCCCCCACCCCCAGCCCTGCCCACAGCACGGACAGACCCCCCAGTGCTCAGCCACAGGGTGACTCCCAAGTGGTCCCTCTGGCGGCCTGCTTTGGAGGAGCAAACAAGCATGGAAGTTTCTATGCTCTGATAGTTGAAGCAGGAAATGAGGCCGAGGTTCGGGAATACAAATGCAGTCTCATGGGAGACGGTTCTCAGGGGCCCAGAAAACGGGCCTGGAAAGAAGAAGGAGAACAGTGAGGGGGTGGGGACAGGCCTGGATTCCAACAGCCAGTGGTCTTGGGATACCATTCTGTGACTCCCACCCCACACACACACCCCATGTCCCCCACCCCACACTGGTCTTGAGAAAGTAAGCCCCCGACAGGGCTCGGCGCACGAAGAGACGCGGTATTCCTAGCGGCAGCTGTTAGGGCCTAACAAGCGCTCCGCAAAGGCCGGTCTTTCAGCTGCTCCTGACAGTCACTTACACGCGAACCCCAGCCCTCAGCACCCGACTTCACAAGTCACGTGACATCAGAGGCGGCTCGAATTTTCAGACTACGAAACATAGCACTAAACTGGTCTCCACCATCCTCCCTCCACTGGAGTTTCCCAGGGCTGAGCAAGGCAGAGAAGCTGGAGCCAGCTGCTGTCAGGAACCTCTAAGGCCAGCCAGCTAGTCACCAGACTGGGTTTCAAAGGTCAAAAAGACAACACCTCGGTGCACACAGCCCCCTGTGCCCAGTCCCAGTCCTGCCTGCCAGATCTTTCGCTCCACCTGCCAGGAGACAGCAGGGCCTGACAGCGGTCAGCATAGCAGCCACCTCAGCAGGGCCTCGAGCCACGGAGAAGCTGCGCCATCACAGATCCCACGAGGCCTGGAATGGGGTGAACAAGTATCCTCTATTGTATGGATACCTTCTATTCACAACCAAGCAGGAGGGCCTGCGAGATGCCCAGGCCACTAGAAGGGCCCCTTCGGAGCCTCCAAGGAAGACCAGCACCCCCAGAAAGATATTCCAAGGGATGGGTTGATGAGGGTCCTGGTCAGGAGCACTCTGGGGGCCGGGGTGCAGGTCAGCGTGTACCACCCTTCCTGAAGCACTCGGTCTCCAGACAACCCCTGCAGTGCCCCTTCCCACAGCCATAAAACCAACAGGGCATTATGGGCACATTCGGTGCTCAGGGGCTGTGGCCGGGTGTGAGCAGGAGCCTAGGAGGGAAAGAGCTAAAGGGCCCTGCCCTCAGAGAGATGCGATCTGGGTGGGAAGGACGTGACTGACAGCCAGGTGGCCGAGCGGGCATTCGGAGAACTTCTCCAAGAGGAGCCCCCACCTCACCAAGACGGGCTGACGCGCACCGCCTCTGTATCCTGCCGGCACCAAGAGCCGCTCCTTCACTGGCCTCACCTGGCTCCTGGTCCTCCCAAGCCATGCTTCAGGGGCCGTCCGGGCTCCCCTCAGGCTCCCCTCCGTGCTGCATGCTTTCCTGCAGAGCGTCGTACAGCTCTGCTGCTACACGTGCAACCTGTCCAACACGCAGCTCGTCAGCATCGGAACTCTAAACCAGCTTCCTACACTTAGAAAACTCTCACCAACACTTCAGGTGCGTGTGATCAGAAGGAAGGGCCCAGCAGATGGCCTTCTCCACGTCTACTGGAACAACCAAAGGAGTCCTCTGGAGCCTACCAAGCAGGCAAGCGCCTTATCTCATAGCTGGAGGGAATTCAAGGTAAAGGTTGACAGAGAAAGAGACCAGGGCTGGGTCTGACTTTCTGTTTTCCTTCCCACTGGACTCCAAGCTGCAAAGACAGCAACAGGTGGTCTGGTGGAAACTTAGAAGGCCATACGCAAAAGGGAAGTTTAAAAACATGTAACACCCTCTCAGAGAGAAAGAACATGTGTGTGACCGGGGAGCATGTCTTGAATTAGTGGGGAGTCACCCCAAAGCCACGTTGGAAGGCACACAGACCCCCACACTGAGCAGCCTCACCTGCACACAGGTGCCGTGTCGCACCTGCTCTCCCTAGGCTGTAAGCCCAGTCAGGTGGGGAGCAGGATCTGCTCCTCTGAAAGTCTTAGCGCTTCCTTTCTAAGGGAAATGGATTCCCACAGAGACAGGATTTGCCAAGCTGTACTCTGGAACTGGGCTGTCAAAGCCGGGAAGAGCTCAGCTGTCTAAAACTCCAGCCCGCTTGGATCATGTGAAACCAGTCAGGACACATGGCTGTGTCTCCGGGGCTGCAGCCTCTGTGGAGACCACGGTGGGCGCTGAGATACAAGCAGGAAAATCCTTACACCCTTGAAGCCAACTTTTCCAGGAGATGAAGCTGCCATTACTTCCCCAGTAAAAGGGAATATCCTGGTCTGGGAGAATGTTCTGACTGGCGGTTCCACTCCCCGGCAGAGGGGGCGGAGAAAGCAGACTGAGCCGCTGTGTGCAGACACCCCGAGGTGTGCCCACTGTGCAGTCTTCGTGCATCTTGCAGGGGGGAAAACGAGCTCCACAGAGCAGTTCTCCAAGGCTCAGCCGAGAACAGCCTCCACTCCACCAGCCGGACTTCCCAGAAGGATCAACAGAACAGTCAAGAGGGAACAGCATGCTCGCCTCCAGAACCAAAGAGGAAATCCTGTCTCTGTCTCTAGAACATATAAAACTATCCTAAGAAAAGTAATTCAGCCCTGCAGTGGGCTGGCGGGCCACCATCTCTCCTTAACACCCCCACTTTTATTTTTTTAAAGATTTATTTATTTATGCATACAAGAGCTGGGGTACAGGCCAGAGTTGCATGAGGTGAGAGGATTCACCAGAGACAGTGGGGAGCAGAACAGGCAGATGGACTGAAATACACTGCTGAAGGGAGCAGCGAGTGAGGCAGGAGAGTTGTGCTGGGTCACCTCCTGGCTGGGGGCAGGGATCGAACTCCTGCTGCAGTGGCTTCGGATGCTTCATAGTGCGGTGCTTAACCTCTTGTGCCACCAGCAAGGCCCCAACACCCCACTTTTAATCGGAAGAAAAACTACTCAAATCCACAGCTTTAAAATGCCGGTGATAAAAGCAAGGAATTCGGCCGCTGTTGGCTTCCAATAAAAGACCGGCGTCTGTCAGACCGACGACCCCATCAGGGCTGTGTGGCGGGCGGAAGTGATGAGTCTGGGGCTTGCGGGCATCGCGGGGCTGGCTTGGTCACCAGTGGTCAGGCGCGGCGCCCCAAGCCTGCTCCGCCCGGCCAAGCTCTCGGTTCTCTGCCGACCTGGCGGAAACCCCGCTGGGTTCTGACCCACGCGCTCTGGGCTTCCGAAGTCGCACGGCTCGGCCCGGTTCTACGGATAACTGATCCAAGCATCGGCGAGGGGGGGGTGGGCCGCCGGGTCCAGGCCAGCGCTCAAACCCAAGCTCCCCGCGGCCGGGGGACCCGCACCGCCTCGCGAGGGTCCTGGGTCCTCGCCGACAGGCCCGCAGGGGCCGGCGCTTCTACACCGAATCCTGCCCCCACCCCACCCTTTCCCGTGCAGTTCCCATTTCACAGACGAGGCCACCGAGGCCGCGCGGGGAGGACGAGCGCTGGCCCTCGGGCCTCGGGGCTGCAGGGGAGCCGCGGCGAGACCCCTCGCGGGCCGGCCCTCCCGCGACGAGCGCCCGCGCCGCAGCCCGCCCGCCCCAGGGCGCGCCGCCCTCCGGTCCCCTCGCAGCGACAGGTGCGCGGCGGCGGCGGCGGGCGCCAACTCCGGGCCGGCTCCCCTGGCCGCGCGCTGTTTACCGGCTCCCCTGGCCGCGCGGACCCGGAGCTGGCGGGCGGGCCGGCCGGGCCATTGAAACCCGACACGCGGGGAGGGGCCGTAGCGCCGGCCGCGAGGGCGGCGGGCGTGCTCCCCTTACCTGCGGCTCCGCTGGCCGCCCCGGCTCCCGCCTCCATGCTCCGCCGCGCCGCGCTGCACCCGGCCCACCGGCGCAGGCACCCGCCCCGCGCCCTCCCCGCGCCCCCGCCCCCGCCCTGGGGCAGGCCCACCCCCCCCAGGGAGCTCCCCGCCCTCTCCCCAGGGGCTACCCCGCCTCCCTCCAGGTCCCTTCCCCCAGGGGTGCCCCGCCCCCTCCCTGGAGCTGCCTCTGTTGTGTGGTTTCCCGGGGTCCCCAAACAGTTTGTCTGGAGAGCTCCCCCCCAGACCCGCTACCTCTTGGAGGAGCATTTATTATCCCCCTTCGTCCTTTGGAAGGGGAAACTGTTGGCAGCCCCAAGCCCTCCGCAGGCCCTGGGCTTGGCCTTGCCATCCCTCCCGGCGCCCCTTCACCCCCTCACACTTCCGGCTCCCAGGCCTATTTTTATGAACCCAAATGATTTGCATCATTACTGTTTGAAAAAAACACAAGGCTGAAAAATAGCTCGGAGGTGGCGAAGACTCACAAGCCGGTGTTCCCCCAGAGTCTTTTCTGCCCATTTCAGAGTCTTTTCAGGCTTTTCCTGATCTCCCTCGGTCGTGACAGGCCTGCTCCTGCTGAAACGAGTAAGGGTGACCAAAGTCAAGGTCGGGGACAGCTGCAGGGAGATGGGGAGGAGGGCGCTAAGGAGCTGGTGGCGCCCGGTTCTGGGCCAGCAGCAGCCCAAGGCACAGCTGTCATGACCATTCCCGAGGAATTCGCAAAATTTGAAAAAAGAAAACCCACTATTTAGACAAGAGGACTAGCACGCTAAGCTGCGGGTTGAGCGCTGCTCTATGAAGCATCCGCTGCACAGCAGTGCAAGTTCCATCCCAGCCAGGGAGGGGACCCACAGGGCGCAGCAGACCTCTCCTGCCTCGCCCGCCGGCTGCTCCCCTCAGCAGTGTGTTTCAGTCAGTCCTGTTCTGCTCCCCTGCTCAGTCTCTGGCGAATCCTCTCACCTCCTGGGACTCTGGCCTGTACCCCAGCTCTTATGTTCATAAATAAATAAATCTTTTTTTTAAAAAAACTGTCAAAAAGTTTAAGACACTAATTTTCAAGCTAGTGGCTCATAGTTCATAGGTGAAGTTATATAAACTAGTATCTTATCTACTAGTTTCCCATGAAAGACTGAAGACACTCCCTGCATCATAACGTGATCTCTAATACACCAATTCCCAACTGTTTTAAAACAACTTTAAAAGATTATTTCAGCATGTTATAATAGTCCCATATTTTTTATTTTTAAATAAGTGTGTGCTGTAAGTTTTTGAGAGCTATGCTTTAGTAAGCAGGTTTAAAACATGAATATGTGGAATCTAAAACGTCTGAAAAAATGAAGTACAGTTACAGGTTTTTACTTGGGTATTTGGAGCCAAGTATCACCTAGAACAATCGGCAATTGCACATAGATAGGCAAATTGTTTTAAAGAAAAACCATATTGATAGCAGCATCAGGGAGTTAATTCCACAGTAGGAAAAATCATACATATTTTACTTTTGAAAACAGAAATGGTTGCTACATCTACAGTGTTTTGGATTATATAAAAGAATATTGATGCAGGCAATTCATCTTGTCAGCAGAAAAATTCAACTTGTAATATCTAAAATACAGTTCAGGACTATAAATGTATTTTCCTTATGATTTTCTTAATAACAGTTTCTTTTTCTCTAGTTGATTTTATTGGAAGTCTATAATACATATAACATGCAAAATACATGTTCATCAACCATCTGTGTTATCCGACGGCTTTTGATCAATGTCAACCTATTAGTTAAGTTTCGGCAAAGCCAAAAGTTATACTCAGATTTTTGACTGCCTGGGCCAGCACCTTCTACCCCACCACACCCTCCCTTTGCCCCTGTATTCAAGGAGCAACTATATTCTGGAGAAACATTTTGCAAACTCCAACTCCAACCCAGCCCGTGGCCTCTTTGAACGCAGCCTGTGAGCCAGGAATAGTTTTCACATTTGTAAGTAAAAATCAAAAGAAGGGTGACTCACAGGCATTATGTGAGATTCAAAATTCAGTGGTTGGAACACAACCACATCCATTTATTTGCATCTTATCAATGCTGCTTTCACACCACATTGGCAGAGCTGAATCACTGCCACAGACCACGTGACCCACAAACCTAAAAAATATTTACTCTCTAGCTTTTTACAGAAAGGGTGTGAACACTTGTTGGAATATTAAGCCGAAGATGGAAAGGTAAGCCCCAAAGGCTACCCTGGAATGTGACCTGTTTCAAGAATCTGTTATTGCTTTGATGAGAGGACACGTCAAGAGTCTTCAATTTGCAGCAGAGATAAGTAGCTGATCTGCAAGTAGCGAGGTTTGACACAGAGAAGGGCTTTTATTGTTGTTATTTTAGTCGCAAGTGCTTCTGGCTGACTGATTTATCTTCCCCACCTCCCAAGAGGAATTTGACCGGTTTGATTAAGTTTCATTTATGTCAAGTGTACAAAATGTGTTGTAAGCACTGTTTGTGTCGGGGACGATAAACAAACTCGTTTAATCCCTTTTCTTGCTTAAGCAGGAAGTCAAAGTGTGCCAAGGAGAAACTTAAAACAAATCCCACAACGTTTTATGTGCGATTCAAAATGCGAGATGGTTCTCGGCCTCGGGATCTCATCATCCTGGCAGCTCCCATCTGCTGTCCCTGGTGAGAACACGTGTGGGCTGTTGCTGGCTCTGCGGTTCACGGAGAAAGGGTCTCACCTTGCCCCCTTAATCCCAGAGTCAAATGCGATTACAAATATTTTCCTCTCGGGAACTTAACTTGCAAGAAAGATCCCCGCGTCTTTTGTTAAGTAAAGCAGCTCCCTGTAGCTGCGTCTTCCTTCTCAGGCTTACTGTATTTCATCCTTCTCGAGATTGCCTTTGACATCAGGGTTAGAGAACATTTGTTTTTCCAGTGGAAAAAGAAATAAAACTGCAGATGTCAGACTTCAAAATCCATCCTTCTCCGGATTGTTTTCATTTTAGAGAAGAAAAATGTGTGGGTTTTTTTTTTCCAAGTGGGGGTGAATACAGTCGTAGACCTGTCACGGTGGTTAAGTAAAAATAGTCTGTCCGGCTAATTTTCTGTTATGAATTGCCAAATGAGAGGCAAGTTTCGGACATAAGAAGTGAAGTATAAGAAAGGGCACATTCCTCCAAGACACATTCCTGTTTAAGTGAGAATAAGAACAGTTCATGTCATGTCCTAAAACAATAATTTCAAAGACGGCATTGTTATCAGAAAAGGGACATGGTTAAACCTGGCTCTCGAGAAGCCTGTTTGAGGCGTGATGAGTGGATTTTTTTTCCCAGTTTTTTTCCAAATGTTTATTTTCTGTTTTTAAAGTTGACCATTTGTTTTTACATATCTGCATGCATGGGAAGTTTGCAAGTAAACTTTATTACCCCAGACCTTGCTAGTTAACGTTGATGCCAGAGCTGGCTCTTGGCAGCACCACTGTAAGGAATGTCAGCTTCCTCGCTGGCTGGTCTCCTAGTCCATAGCTCAGGGGTAGCCACACCCTCCTGGTAGAAAACTAGGTAAGTGGGGCCTCCCTGGTGGCGCGATGGGTTAAGCAACATGCTATGAAGCAAACTGTAGCCACTGCAGCACGAATTGGATCCCTGCCCCCAGCCAGGGAGGAGACCCACATGGCGCAGCAGACCTCTCCTGCCTTGCCCGCTGCTCCCTCAGCAGTGTATTGCAGTCAATTTCCCTGTTCTGTTCCCAAATCTGTCTCTGGTGAATCTTTTCACCCCCCCTCCATGCCTCTGACCTGTACCCCAGCTCTTGTGTGCATAAATAAATCAATCTTTAAAGAAAGAAAACTAGGTGAGTGCCATGAACTAGGAGCTGCTCCCCAGAGGGGACTTGAGAGACATCCTTTGTGCCAGTGGGGGTGTGAGGAACTGGGTAAATGCTTTCAGAATTGAATTTCATTCAGTGCTGTCTACTTTAACGTCAGAAAGAGCCGAAGTGCCCAGTTTCCCAGAGCAGGTGGGAGGCCACAGGTTGGAGGCTGGCGTGGCCGGTGCCACTTCCCACCTGTTCTCCGCTAGAAATACGCTGCAGCCCACACCAGGGGCCAATTAAAAGGAATGGTCTTTGTTCAGCATCCCATGGAGTCTCGTCCTTGGCAGTGATTCCAATTAAGGGGCAGGGTGGGGGTGTACTTATTTTGAATCAAGAGGCCAATTAGGGAAAAGGCATCACGTGGTCGGGCCCCAAGTGCTAGAGCCTCTGTCCTTGGGGGAGCAGCCCACTGGGGAGGAAAGCTGGGCTGCAGCCTACTGTCCTGCTGGCCCGGTGCCCAGGGGCCAGCGTGATGTCTACCTAGGTGCCACTTTGTAGCAGAAAGGGGGAGACAGGGACCCAGAAAGAACGGGGTCTCATGAGACTGGGATGGTCTGTCTACAAGGACCAGCCCCCTACGCACTCCCAGACTGGGGAGCTTTCAACCACACACACCTTTATGCACCCCTGAGAGATGCTATTGGAGGAGCTGAACCCTTGTAGTGGCAGGAAGGGCGGCACTGAGCAGGTTCTGGATGGTTCTAGCAGACAGGGGTAAAGGAAGGAATCTTGGGGCCCTCGGCGGCTTTTATACTGTTTATTGTCAGAGGTGGCCAGGTACATGGCAGGCATGGGTGCCGGGGGCCGGGAGGCTGGCAGGCCTCCCAGCCCCCAGCGCATCTCACCCTCTCGGCTGCTGCTTCTCTCTCTGCTGCTGCTGCTCGTCAGTACTGTCGGTCCTCACAGTTCTGTCCGTTGATCCTCACAGTTCTGGCATCCTCATGACACCGCCCATTTATGCCCGTGTCCAACTCAGGTGCACCCACTTGCGCATGCCCACCCTGGAGTGCTCGCAGCACCGCAGGTGTCCATCATCACAGTGGTGGGAGGGTGGAAAGACCTGATCATTCTCTGACCCTACACTAACTTAATATTTTCAGACTATACTCCAACTCCTGTTAACCTTCTCTTTTTTTTTTTATATTCGTTTTATTTATTGATGCATACAAGGGCTGGGGGGTAAGCCAGAGTGTGGGGGTGAGGTGGGGATGTGGGAGGATCCACCAGAGACAGAATGGGGAACAGAACAGGTGGATCCACTGAAACACATTGCTGAGGGGAGCAGCGGTGAGACAGGAGGTCTGCTACACCATGTGGGTCAACTCCCTGGCGGGGGATTGAACTCGCACTGCAGTGGCTGCCAATAGCTTCATAGTGCTGAGACTTAATCCCTTGTACCTCCAGGGAGGCTCCAACTCCTGTTACCCTTCTACAAAAAAGAAAGTTCTTTTGAAAACCTTTCCTCTCCCTTGCTTTCATTTATGTTAGTTTGGGTTTTGAGATGGAGGGGTTTTGAATTACTCTGTAATTGCTAAGGAAATTGTACCCTTGATAAGTGCAATGCTTGTCACCAATAAAATATGAAATAGAAACACTGGGTCGAGTCTAGACCCACACTGACCCCTGCCCTTGGCTTCACGTGTGGTTGGCCAGCCAGCCCCGGGTCTTTGCTAAAACACCTGATGAGCTGGGAATGCCCGCTGGCTTCCCAGGGATGGTCTTCCTTTATTAAAAATCTTCTGAGCTGCCAGGAGTTGTCTTTTCACTTAATTGGATTTGCTCGGTGGTCATTCCATCCAAGACTACTGGCAAGCAGACAGACGGCAGAAGGAGGAGGATTCCGACAAACTGCCTCAAGGTCAAGGCCGTCTAACTGGCACCAGTAGTAACAGTGGGGAACTGGGAGAGGTTGCACCCTTCAAAGGGCCTCTCTTGGTTATGAGAGAAGATTTTGCAAGTTCCGCTCCAGGGTCAGTCAAGGTTAAAGTCCAAGGTTTGACCCTGCAAAATCAGACCTTCAAACCTTAGCTGGATGAGTTGTTTTCCCTAATTGAAAACAGACCAGAGATGTAATTTTGCTGATCTGAATAGGATTCTCAAGCAGAATATGATTTTTTGTGTTGCTACATTTTTAGTATTTGTTTCCTCATCCCAGGACATACCTGGTATGTCATATTTTCCTTTGATCTCAATTTTTTTTAAGATTTATTTATGCATACAAGAACTGGGGTATGGGCCAGAGACGTGGGGGGAGGGTGTGGAGGATCACCAGAGACAGAGTGGGGAGCAGAATAGGTGGATTGACAGAAATGCACTGCTGAGGGGAGCAGCAGGTGAGGCAGGAGCGGTCGTCTGTGGCCATGGGGGTCCCTCCCTGGCCGGGGATCGAACTGGTGCTGCAGTGGCTGCAGATGCTTCATAATGCGGCACTTAACCCCTTGCGCCACCAGAGAGGCCCTTTAATCTCAATATTTTCCAAATCTTTTTTTTTTTTTTTTTTGCACATTGCTTCCCGGGGCAGCTACCATCTTATTTATTCTAGAGGATTCAGTCAGACTCAAAGGATACCACTCATTCCCTGATGTCAGGAGACCCTGTCAAAAACATTTCTACCCTGAGGAAACATTATCCCTCTGTGCCAACCTGGTTAGTAGTTTTAAACCCAGACATTCAGGAACTTCAAAGGCACAGTTTTAACCAGATCTGTCTTCAGTGCAAAAAGTAAGGTGGGGGGACAAGTTGATATTCCATTAGCCTTTTCCCCCTTTCAAAATTTGTCTGAACTGAGACAAATGTCATCAGAACCAGACAGACAAAGCAAAGCTTCAGCTGGGTTCCAGATAATGCTGAGTTGGAGAATGTTCTATCTGTAGTCCACAGCCCGCCCTGAAATGAACCTGTTACAGGGGCATCTCTGTGAAAAGAGGAGGAAGGGGACTTGGGGCTGAGAAATGGGGGCATCAGGTGACCAGAGAGAATCAGAGTAGATAGAGGGTTTGGCTGGGGCCTGCATCACATGAGGAGATAATGCAAAAGAACTCAGCATGTGCTGAACTTCTCCCAACTTCCAGTAACTCTGCCAGCACCTCCCACACATGCCATGGCTTCCGTCTCATGGCCCAGGAGGGGCCACAGACATAACATGTGGCAAACACTGGACACTGCTTTCTACATGCCAGGGGGCATTGGCCAGATCCCGACCCTAAATGCTGAGGGCTTTGTCCACTCCTGCCTGCCACCCAGGCTACTCTCCGAGCTTTGGAGGAGCCACTTCATGGTGTGGGTGTCCTAAAATGAGCAGCCAGAACACTGAGAGGGTCAGAGTCCTCAGATTTGACCTCTTCCCAGGCCAGCAGCAAACCTTTCCTAAGCTAGTCCCAGAGAGGGTTTGCTGTCTTTCTCAAAGCAAAATTCTCCTTAATTGCCTTTCATTAGAATCTTCACTGCAATTAAATGATGAAATAGTACATGCTGTAAATAAGTGTTCTCAGTTCAAGGAACGAGCTCTTCTAGCCATTAAATATCACCCAGCATCCCTGGCTCTTGTTCCTCCCCAGACAAGCCCTCCCAATCCAGGGCTTACCGCTAGGGGCTCCCCTTGCCCAAGCACCCCATGACAGCCCCTGCTCAGCCCGTGCAGTGCTCTGCCTCCTCCACACCAGTAAGTCCCGGCTCACTCCAGGACTCTTCCCCACTGAAACCTCAAACGCTGCTCTTTAATGATTCTTGGTTATTTTTTCTTAAGATGTATTTATTTATGCATACAAGAACTGGGGTGTAAGCCAGAAGTGTGGGGATGAGAGAATTCACCAGAGACAGAGCAGGGAGCAGAATAGGCAGATCAACTGAAATACACTGCTGAAGGGAGCAGCGGGCGAGGCAGGAGAGGTCTGCTGCACCATGTGGGTCCCCTCCCTGGCCGGGGATCAAACTCGTACAGCAGTGGTTGGTGATAGCTTGATAGCGCTGTGTCTTTAACTCCTGTGCCACCAGGGAGGCCCCCTGCTCTTTAAACATTCCAACTCTAGTGGCTCAAAGTCTCCCCATTCACAGTGTAGTCCAACACAGTAGCATTGTTAGGGGGAAAAGTAGTCCTGAATGGATTATGGGTGTGTGGACTCCAACCCCCACTCCAAACCATCAGCGTTCCAGAACCACAAATCCGATAAGATGATTATCGAAGAGTGGATCACTGGGACCTGAGGGTGGAGTTAAGCAGCCAGGCTGGCTATAAAACCAGAGGTGA
>JAGFMF010011680.1:2655907-2755644 GCA_019455555.1 Galemys pyrenaicus | reverse complement strand
TGTTAATAACTTTTGCCACATGTACCTGGAGTTGGGACTTTTTAAAAGTCTTCTGAGCGCGCGGGTGGAGGACCCAGTGAGGGGAACCCATTTTATATTAGGGTTGCCCTGTAACAGCATCAGTACCAAGGGAGAATGTTAGGATTTAGAATCTCCAGCATCACCCCAGACCTACATAACCAGTCTAATGTGTGCAGCCCTAGAAACCAAAGCCTAGCAGAGGGGAAAAAGTGTTTATCTGAGGCCTAGGACAATAGCCCAGAGAACGCAGACCCCAGAAGTACTCAGTTTGTGTTCACAAGTTGCCCAACATAGAGAGAACTTACACAATACACACAAAGAAGCAGGCTGTTCTCAACCAGGTTCTCGGTCCTCTTTAGGCAGATGGAGTTTTCGTAAATACAGTTCTGATTAGTAGAAGTTCAATCAAGAATTTTAATCCTGGGTGGTCTGTGGCTGTGTGTTTTGGTTCAGCTGTTTCTGGGAGGTAGCGTTCCGTGTCTGAGCATGTCTGGACTTGCCTAGACGTGATGAAGGCCTGGTTCTAAAACTCCTTTCAACTCTGTTTTAATTACCAAGACTCAGATGACTCCAAAATGTCTTATATTGTCAGTTGTAACAAGACATACAGGCAGATTAGCCTTTGAGAAACACTAGAGCAAAATGCACATTAAAAAAAAACTAAGACCTTTAGGGGTCAACGCCCAGATCAAGAAGTAAACACCCAGACGGGGATCAGATGCTGCAGGGAGTGTCAGGAGCACAGACCTGAAGGTGAAGCTTTGGAGATGAAGAAATAAACCATGCACCACAGAGATAAGCCCCTCCCTACCAAAAGATGATAAAACCTAAGGCTGCCCCCACAGCGCGTCAGCCGTCCTCTGCCCACCTGTGACCATGCAGGGGCTTCCCTTCACCAGCTCTCTCTTCTGCAGGGCAGCAGCCTCCTGCCTGCCGTGACCTGTACCTGCCAGGGCTTCTCCTCACTGACCTCCCTCGGTGGAGGCAGCTCTCCTCAAGGCCGCCCGCCTGCAACCGTGCAGGCCTCTCCCAGCAAGCCTGTCCTTTTTAGACCAGCTCAGCATAGCTTGCTGTGTCTAAGCCAGTGTCCTTTATTCTTATGTCCCTTTTCCCTAATAAACCTGCTCTTTAAAAATAGCTAACGTATCTGCCTCATGGAGAAACTCACCTGGGAACTCGCCGCGTGCTTCTGAACGGGGAGCGCTGGTGAAAACTTTCCTAGAGTGAACCCCAGAACCCTGCTCTCTAAACCCACTGACTCCAAAAACATCAGAAACACAACCACAGTCAAATACATAAGTATGCCAACATCTCAAGCCTCCCTTGAACTACCCTTTATAACTATATCCAAGCCCCCATCTCTAGCTTCCATACATTCATTTCTATAATTATGTTATTTTACAAGATATATATATATAAATGGAATAATGCATTATGTATCCTTTTGAGACTGGCCATTTTTCACTCAACATAATTCCTAGCTGTATATGTCAGTATCAATAGTTCCTTCTTTAAAAAATAAAAAATTAAGAGCTTTACTGAGATAAAATTCACATGTTATGTAATTCATCTGTTTAAAGTACTTGATTCAATTACTTTAGCATATACACGGAGTTCTGCATTCATCACCACAATCAATTTTAGAACATTTTCATTACTCCATAAAGAAAGGCCAATCCCCTTAGCTGCCTCTCCCTGGTGTTCAGCCTACCCTTTCACACACCCCTGCTCTAGGCAACCACTAGTCCATTTGCTATCTCTACAGATTGCCGATTCCGGACACATCATATGAACAAAAGCATACACTATGCTTTATATATACTTTATATATTATATATACTTTATATATATATACATACACTAGTCAACTTGATAAAAAAATGAGATCTTGCATTTGCAACAATATGGATGAAGCACATTATTATTATTTTTTTTTAAAGTAATGACTAGGAGTAAAGAACATCCACAGACAAGGGTGGGTTGGGGGGGGGGGTCTCAATATCAAAGCAAATGCCTCTTCTCTTTGAAGTGATGGCCTCATGCAAGTCCCTTAGACTCCTTAGACAGCTCTAGCAAAACATAGACTAGATTATTGGTGCTAGAACAATGAGGGGGGAGTAGGGAAATGTAATGAGAGACTTAATGGTGTCAGGGTCTCTTTTAGGGGTAATAAAAAAGTTCTAAAATTGTGGTAATTGTTGAATAATACTGTTACTATGTTAAAAACTGCTAATTAAGGACTTTAAATGGGTAAGCTGTATGATCTGTGAAGTGTACATATATACATATAGAGGGCAATTTAGAGCAGATGAAGAAAAAAAGTTGGTGAACTAGAAGATATTACTCAAAGGGTATCCTAAAGAGATTGATAAGTGAAAAAAGAACTTGTTAGCTATAGAACATAAAATAAGATATTCTGCTGGAATCCTACAAGGAGAGAATGCTGAGAATGGAAGAGAAGCAATACTCAGAGATAATGTTTGAGACTATTTCAGAATTGATAAAAGATATGAATTCACAAAAATAGGAGTACACAATATTCCAAACAAAGACAAACAAAACCCATACTTATTCATCAAAACTGCAGAAAACCAAAGATAAGGAGATCGTAGAGAGAAAAGAACAAAAATAAAGCACCTACAAAATTTGACAAAAGAGTTAGACTAATGGTAAATATCTCAAAACAACAATAAAGAAGTGGTGTTACAGCTTCAAAAATGTTGAAAAAAATGCCAACCTGAAATTACGTACCAAGCAAAATTGTTTTTAAAGAACATGTATGAAATAATGACATACTTATAAAAACAAACATTAAGAATTTGTTATCAAGAAGCATAAAACTAAAGAAATGTGTACATAATATCCTTTAGGAAGAAGGAAAATGGCCCAGAAAGATGGTGTGAGATGCAAGGAAGAAGAAGTCTGAAGGTAAACTCTGAACTAACATTATTTGTACAAAGTACCAACAATAAATGCTGTAGGTGTTCAATAAAGGACTGGGCTAAAATATAGGATAATGAAGTCATGGAACTTTAGAGGGTGATTGAAGCAGAAGTCTTCTAAGGTCCTTGGTTTGGACAGGCATTCAGATTTCAGATTCAGACTTGTTAAATTACATATGCATGGCAAAATTTCAAGAGCAACTATGAAAAAGTTGAAATAGAGTATATGACTTCCAAGACAATTGAGAAACAAAACAGACTATGAAAACAAGTGAAGGAAACGAACTACCTGGAGTTAGCACAGACCTCACAGGTTAAGGGTAAAGTCCAAAGAGTGCCCTTACTGGACACCAGTTAAACTTCTGACCACCAGTAAATTTGGGATTTCTCAGGTTTGATAATTTGCTACAATGTCTCACAGAGTTCGGGAAAGTTCTCTACTTAAAATCACAGTTTTATCAGAAAGGCTATGTGCAGAGTGAGGTGTGGAACGTCCCAAATGCTCTCGCTCTCACTCTGAAGGGAGAGTAAGTCCTCCTCCAGGAAAATCATCACATCACCAACCAGGGAATGCAGCTGAGGCTCTGTATTCCCCAGCGTTTTAATGGGAGTTTCGTTCAAGAACTTCGTTCAAGCTTCAGTCAAGAAGCCATTGATTAACTCAACCACCTCCTTCCCTGAAGGTTGTGCAGCTGAGCGCCTTCATCCTCACTCACGTGGCTGACTTTCTGGTGACTGGATCCCTTTCTGATGCTATCTCTGTACCCAATATGAGTCACCTCCTTCCCATAACAAAGATACTCCTGTCACCCAGAAAACTGACCAGAAATGTCACCAGAAAATCCCAAGGATTTTTGAAGCTCTATGCCTAGAACTGAGGATAAAACCCAGATGTGCTCTTTCTTATACCACAGTTCCTTATAGAGGTCCCTGCCTAGGGAGACATAAATAAAATAAATATAACCCAAAGCAGATTCTGAGAAATGCTACACTGTGAGACCGAAGAGGAGGAGATTCATTCCGTTCTGGAGAACATTTGGAAGAAAGGAATTGAAAGCAAAATGAGAGGAAGCCCTCATGGGAGGTCCCTGGGGAGGCCATGTGCTGGAAGTGCGGTGAAGAAGGAGCTAACTTCTGGTGACGGGGAGTTGACTTTCCCAGCTGCCATGTGCAGGTCTTACCTGCAGACTTCCTGGGATGCTCTCACTAGATGCTTCTTGCGTCTGTAAATCGATACTGTTAGTCCCGTTTTGCAGATGAAGTGGGTGCTGGGAGAGGTTGACAGTCTGGCCCGAGGGTGCCTGCCAGGAAGTGGCAGCGCCAAGATTCCAATCTCGGTTGGTCCTGATAGGGGATGTCCGTATCAGCCCATTCACACTGCTCTTCCCTGGGGGAGACGACATCCAGTTCAGAGCAAGTGGGCTACAAAGAAATATCGACTCACTGCCCCACGAGCATGAGTGGGCAAAATGAGGGGATTCATCCAAATGTCTCATTCCAGCCCCATGTCATCACGGTGGACCCTTTGCTATGAGTTCATATTTGACCTCTTAATAGCTCTTTGCCAGCACCTTTGACGTGGACAACACACTAGTCTGCTCCGTGTCCTTGCTCACAACGCAGCAACAGGGTTAGCAACTGACCCACAGGTCCACAGCTGATGAGGGAGCAGCACTTTTCCAGGATGGCTGTCCTGTCCAGCTCCCACTATCCTCTGCTCCCGCCCCCGGTCTGTCATCTCCACTGTCCCAATGCTCAGCCTCTGCTTCTGTTTTTTCCTTCTTTGTGCTTTTTCCTCCAGGGCAAAGTCACTTGCAATCTCTGCAGAGGCTCTTTGCACTTTCGAACCACGGGGCTGCTCTCCTCCCGGTCACCCTGGGTCATAGCGCACTCCCCACCGGCACGTCTGGTACCTCTCCTCGGTGTCCCATTGTCTGACTGCTTGGGACCCGCTGGTAGTGTTCCCAGAGATGCCTGCCTTCTGCCCAGAGAGCAGACGTGATGGTGCTAATTATTTAAAGGACCCTCTCCAGGCAGAGGCCCAAGCAAAGCCAGGGACATACAGTCGACTCATTATACAGATATGGAGACAGGCTTAGATGGCTCCATAATGCACCGCAGGTGCATGCCTGTATAAGCATCACTGTCTGTGGGACATGCACGCACACACACCCGTCCCCACGGAGAGCCTGGCATGTGTCCCAGGGGCGATGTGTTGACTGGCCAAGAGTGACTGTCATTCTTTCCTATCCTCCAGCATCCTTCTACCAAAGTCAGCCATGCTAATATCATGGGCAGTGTTTAATCAGCACCTACTGCATATCAGGTACCAGGGACGGCAATGTATGCAACTACAGGCAGAAAAAAATACTCAGTTCTCCACTTACAGCATTTCTCCTCTAAGAGAGGGGAGCTACTGACAGCTAATAACTTGTAGGCATTTTCTTAAAGATTTATTTATAAATAATGGAGAACATGATCCCTATCCCATTTATTTATGTATACAAGAACTGAGGTACAACCAGAGGTACAGGGGTGGGGGTGGTGAGAAGATTCACCAGAGACAGTGGGGAGCAGAACAGGCAGATCAACTGAAATCCACTGCTGAGGGGAGCAGCGGGTGAGGCAGGAGAGGTCTGCTGTGCCATGTGGGTCAGCTCCCTGACCAGGATCGAATTCAGGCTGCAGTGGGTGGTGATAAGTTGATTTCACTGAAAGTAAACCTCTGTGCCACCAGGGAGACCCCAAACTTGAAGGCATATTGGTTGTGGTTGCTCTTTAATGAATGAAGAGTGCTTTTGAAATAGCCAATACAAAAAAGTAATAGAAATGTTAAAAGGTCACAATGAAGAGAGACAATTCCCACACACTCCCAGAAGAGTGATTTAAAGCTGTCCACCAGCAGCTTGTGCCAGAGTATTCCCCAGGGCGCTGGCCTGTGGTCCCTTATCTCATCACACCCCTTATCTAGTGGCTGGTGCACAGGTTTCTGGCTTCTGGGTCTTCTGGTTTGGGAACCAGTTCTGCCTCAAAGTCTTTCCCCCCAAGTGAGGGCCTTCACTCTCTAGAAGTGTGGGAGCCTGAAAAGGCAGTAAATAAGTCGAGGGTTGTGAGGAACACACCCTGGGCGGTTGGGCCAAGACATTATGTAACTGCACTCAAAATAAACCCAGTCCGGGTGGCCGAGGACCCAGGGCTCTTGCCAGATTTGATAAACTTGATCTGCAGAATTTTTCTTTACTCCAAAGATAAAGCGGCCTTGTGACTTTATGACGTGCTGCTTTAAGAAGTCATAAACAACAAACGGCAGTCAGTCAGAAGGGTCAAAGAAGCATCGAGCAGAACAGAACTTTACGATGCAGCAGCGCACACGCCGCAGGCCGGGCCCTGCACCCCGTCCCAAGTACAAGCAGACTGTTCCGCTCTCGGTGTTTTCTGAGATGGGCTCTGTTCTTCCTACGAAATCCCAAGATAAAACCTCTTTCCAAGCTGGGTGGATAGACAGCTCCATGACAGCTATTTTTCCAAGCTGGCCTGCCGTGGGTTTTCCTGATGAATAATGGGAACTGCTGAGATAAAAACAAGCAGGGGGAGAAAGACAGGCAACCCCAGCACCTTCCTGTCACCTCCAGGGACCTCGCTGGCGACAGCAGTGCCGGTCGCCTCCCGGCAACTCCTTCGCTGCGCTGCCTGGACACCGGCCTTCAAGACTGGATAATGCAGACGCTCGGCCCTTTCCGAAGATTCCTTACACCTTCGTTCTTCCAGCAGGCGACCCTGGCGTGGGCTGCTCTGACGGGAGGAGAGCAGGGGCACAGCACTGTCCGCAGCTCACGCCGTCCCTGGACTGGCGTAAGTCAGGACCGTCCCGTGGTCTCGCTCTGCTGCGACACAGGATCAGCAGGAAGTGGGGGTGAGCGTGTGAGCCCACGATGAAGAGCGTGGACCCTCGGTGCAGGGCCGGTTCCTACAGCGAGTGGCAGCCTGCTGAGGAGCTGGGGTGCCAAGCACCCCTGAGGGTGAGAGGAGAGAGAAAGGTTGGGGGAGCAGGGCCTCCTGCCCGTGTACACACAGGCATCTGCTGGGCCCACAAACACCACGTTTGTACCAAACACTCAGGGAAATGCATTTCGTCTGCTTGTTTGGGGAGAAGCTTGACATTGACAGACAAGTGAGTCACAGGTTTATTCCTCCCTAAACCTAGGTCCCGGCCCTCCTTGACAGGAGGATGAACCAGATAGGATCTGTCCAGATGACACCAGCACCTTCCAGGTCTTACTAGGGGCCCCCTCCCCATGCCCCTCCTGCCCCCCGGGAAATGTCAAGCCCTTGACGCCCTTCTGATGCCAAAGCAGAGCAGACCCGCTGACTCCTTTCTTGCTTTATTCTATGAACCCTTGATTTTAAAATGCATTGGCATAAACAGAAGGCATGAAGGTAGCAGAGATATGCAGCTTCCTCGGTCCTTAACATCTCATGTCAGTCCTTTACACTCGTCACAAGACATGAAGCAGTATTAACATTATTACCAGCCGAAGCCCATCGCTTGCCGGAGCTCCTTAGCTGCCACCCTAGCTGTCCCGGGTCCCATTCCAGACGCTGCACTAGGCCCCCAGTGTTCCCAAGCACCTCTGGATTGTGACGTCCCTTCTGCCTTTGCTGCTCTCTCTGACTCTGAGGCGCACGGCCAGGTGTACCGCAGGCTGGCCTTCGGGTGGGAGGTTTGGTGTTTTCCCCATAATTAGACTGGCGTGTAGGCTTCGGGGCAGAGGAGGACAGAGCTCAAGTGGCAGTCCCGTCCCGTCAGGTCAAGGGCGCACACTGGGTGTGAGTGGTCACTGTTGACTCTGTGGTCCTCGTGACCGCACTTCCTGGCTGACGGAGAGTTCCTTGGCTTCCTCCCTGTCAGGTTGCTTGTGTCTGGTTTTATATTGCAGCCTTTGGAAGGACATCACTACGCGAGACTCACTCTTGAGAAGTGGGAAGTTCCGCCCCTCGAGGGCAGAGTAGTTCCATAAATTACACAGGCTGCTCCGTAGGAGACATTTGGCTTTGCCTGGTCCCACCTCATCCACCCCCCCCCCCCCCCCCCCCCCCCCCCCCCCCCCCCCCCCCCCCCCCCCCCCCCCCCCCCCCCCCCCCCCCCCNGAGTAGTTCCATAAATTACACAGGCTGCTCCGTAGGAGACATTTGGCTTTGCCTGGTCCCACCTCATCCACCCACCCACCACTCCCCACCCCCTACCCACCCATCCATCCATCCATCCACCCCCCCAACCCCCCATCCACCACTCCACCCACCCACCCACCCATCCATCCATCCATCCACCCCCCCAACTCCCCCCACCCACCCACTCCCCACCCACCCCCCCAACCCCCATCCATCCATCCACCCACCCATCCATCCATCCATCATCTACAACTGATCATTTATTTCAGTACGGACTGATGAATACTGATTTCATACTTTGGACTATGACATGTACACTTTTAAAGCCCATCTTCTCCTGAAACCTCCCACCCTGACTACTAGCTTGGGGGCCAAGCCTCCCTGACCCTAAGGCCCTCTCCTCCAGGGAAGATGCACATTTCTACATTCCATTTTCCACTGTTTGGCTTGAAATTTACACTAAGTAGCAGGCACTCTTTAAATAACTGTGTTGCTTTTATAAGAGTTAGCAAAGAGCCACTCTTCAAAACAAAGAGGCATTCTGGAACCCTAGGTCAGATGAACCTCACAGTTACTTCCATCTTGCACTCTGTCGTAGTTCAGCCGGGCTGCTGCTTTCGTGGTGGTCTGCACAGTAGCGCCTGGAGTCCAGTCTCTGCGGCTGAGGTGGGATGAAATCCATTAGTCCTCTCTGGGCTGTACGCTCTGCCAGCATGGGAAATGCTCCAGCCTGTTTATCCTGCTTCGTGGCGTCGGGATGGTCGGGCTGCCTTTGTGCCGCCATCAGTAGGGCTGACGCGTCCTCCGTGATACACCGCGTGACTCCAGCGAGAAGCGCACACGTGCTTGACCCTGCAGATCTGGGCGTTACCAAGGGCAGCAGAATGCAGGCTTGGATGGCGTTCAAAAGTTCCCTTTTATTTCTGGGGAGGGACAGAGCTTTTAGGGAAACAAGTAGGGGCAAGAAGGCCGTTAAACATGCCTCTTATCTCCACTTTCGTAGCCACTCAAGTAGAGGAGCATAATAAATCTTGAAACGTCAGTGCCACTTCTATGGGGTTAGTCTGCAGGCTGTGAGACACTTAGGGCCTGTGCTGAAATCTACCATTGCAGATGATCACGCTGTAGCCCCAACCAGCCTCAGTAAGGCTGCACCTCAAGGGGCGTTCCTGACTCTCTAGTTAAAACCCCCCACCCCCAGGACCCTGGCATTCACACCTGTGCCTTCTTTCTGGGAAGGAGGGTATCCATGATGCCATGTTCCCTCTCAACAGGCATTTGCAAAGAAAAAAATGTCTAGACAGGGCTTAATGAACCCACATGATGGTGAGATTTCAGTCACTGGGGTCCCCCAGAGGTGAGGAAATGTTTGGGGATCCACAAGCTGCATTGGAATAGCAGTTCTTGGGTAGCATTCTGCTTGGGTCACTCTCTCTTCTACCTACTTATAAAACTGTGCCTGTCATTTACTCATCTTGGTGATACATTCTAAGAGCTCATAATTTGAAGTCATAAAGTCATTTAGCAATTATTGTTATGCAGTTAACTAATCAAGCTCAATTAATAAAGAGGATAGAATAGCCTTAAATGCATATGCCCCCAATAATGGTACTTCTAAAATACATAAAGAAAAAACTAACATTGCTGCAAGAGAAAAAAGACAAACCACAATTAAAGTAAGAGATATTAATGCTCCTCCTTCAATAGTGGATAAGATACATGGTAAGTCAGAAAGGATACAAAGACTTCAACAAACCATCAGCCAACTTACCCTAATTGACATTCATACAACACTTCACTCCACACAGCAGAGCACACACACTTTAAAATGCATATAGATTATTTACCAAGATAGAAAATACTCTGCATCATGAAAAAATCTGAATAAATTCAAAAGGTTTTAATTCATACAAAGCATGACCTCTGACCACGATGGTTTTAAATTAGAAACCAGCAACAGAAAGATATCTGCATAATCCCCCAAATATTTGGGAACCAAATACATTTCTAAATAAGTGAGGGCTCCAGAAGAAATCAAACAGGGCAGTAGAAAGTATTTTGAAATGACTGAAAATTAAAACAACATATATGTGGGGCATGTAGAACTTAGGAGGAAATTTAGTGCCACCAATTTAGAGAGAAGAGAGTTCTCAAATCGACTTCAGTTTCTAAGTTAAGAAACTGAAAAAGGAAGAGCAAATTAAACCTGAATGAAGACAAAGAAAGAAAATAGCAAAGATCGAAGCAGAAATTAATGGAAAAGAGAACAAAAACACAGGAACAAAACCAAAGAAAGCATAAGCTGGTTCTTTGAGAAAACCAGTAACGCTAATAAACTTCTAGCCCAACTGATCAAGAAAAAAGAGAATAATTCCTATTAATTTTTCAATTCATTTACCACTCCTGCTTTCCAGCCTGGTTACCCACTTGAACTGTTCCCATCAAAGTCACTAAGGACCAATTTTTTGTCATTTTTACTTGGCTTCTCCGGGGTCTTAGTAGTCTTTGTGGTAGACTTGTACTGTTACTGAATCCATCACGTGTGTGAGGAGACCCATCAGATTTTCCTTTCTTTTCCTCTTCTTGGCTGAAAATTTGCGGTCAAGATTTGTCAAGTAGGGGCCTCCCTGGTGGCACAGTGGGTTAAGCAATGCACTATGAAGCAAAACGCAGCCACGGCAGCACGAGTTCAATTCCTGCTGCCTGCCTGGGAGGGGACCCACATGGCGCAGCAGACCTCTCCTGCTGTGCCTGCTGCTCCCCTCAGCAGTGAGTTTCGGTTGATCAGTCTGTTCTGTTTCCCACTCTGTCTCTGGTGAATCCTCGTACCTCTGTACCCCACTTTTTGTATGCATAAATAAATAAATAAATAAATAAATAAATAAATAAATAAATAAATAAATAAATAAAGGTTTGTCAAGTAAAATATTACCCCATAACATGTTAACTAAGCTTGTAACTTAATAGCGACAAGATTTAGCAAATGAACATCCTTCATCAGGACCTATCTGAACAGCACTGCACGCTCTTGCAGCCAGCTCGCCGTCCTCAGGCCTGGCACGCAGAAAGGTCTGGGGTCATGCTGGGCCCTCTTCTTCTCCTGCTCCTGGGGAGCATCCACATTTAGATCGTTCTGGATTTGCAATAGAGCACAGACGTGCAATAGTTGCCATCCATGGCGACTTTCTTTTAGGACCCCTGAGGTCCCGAGACTCCCTCAGCCAGCTCTCAGATGTCCCTGTCATTACATCCAGACACCAATGGGCACAGGAGGCTTTCGGCTATGGAAGACTCTAGACTTCATTCCAATTCCCTTTAGTCATTAGGTCTAAGAGATAGAGACGTCAGCCCAAGATGGGTGGCTCACCCTGAACTTAGTCTCTCTTCATACTTTTCAGCCAGGTTAAAAAAACAACACACAGGTGGCACACTGTGAAGCATCCGCAGCCACTGCAGCACGAGTTCCATCCCTGGCCAGGTAGGGCAACCACATGGCGCATCAGACCTCTCCTGTCTCCCTGCTGCTCCCCTTAGCAGTGTGTTTCAGTCTGTTCTGCTCCCCACTCTGTCTCTGGTGAATCCTCTTACCCCCCACCCCCTGCTTGTACCCTAGTTCTTGTATGCATAATTAAATAAATCTTTTAAAAAAAAACAACACACAAAACAAAGAAACAAAGCAATGAAACAGACAAAACTAAACCAAAACAAACCTTAGATCTGAGTGTAGAATTGAAGCTACCAGAGGGGAGGGTGTTGGTGGGAGCAAATTGGGGAGACGGCCCAGTGGTCTACACTGCAGGATGATGGGTATTCTGCTGGTGGTTGTGGTGTGGTAACATACATCTAAGGAGGTGTGGGCCTGTACCCCTAAACCATACACAGTGTTGTAAACCAACAATACCCCAGTAAAAATAATTAAAAATTTTAAATGAATGAGTGTATAAACAAAAAAAATTCTTGGGGGGAGCATGATGTGAAGTACATTTTTTTAAATTGTGGTAAAATATACATACTATGAAATTTACCATTTAATTCTTCCAGAATGCTAAACAAAAAGCTAATAGAACTGGGCCTCCCTGGTGGCTCAGTGGGTTAAGCAACGCACTACGAATCAAACTAAAGCCATTGCAACAGGAGTTCGATCCCTGCCTCCGGCCAGGGAGGGGACCCACATGGTGCAGCAGACCTCTCCTGCTACACCTGCTGCTCCCCTCAGCAGTGTGTTTTGGTTGATCTGCCTGTTCTGTTCCCTACTCTATCTCTGATGACTCCTCTCACCCCCCTGAACCTCTGGCCTGTACCCCAGTTCTTGTATGCATAAATAAATAAATCTTTTTTAAAAAGCTAATAGAACTGTAAGGAGAAAAGACAAACCACAATTACAGTTAGAGATATCAGTTTATAATTCAGAGGTATTAAATACATTCACAATGTTGTACAGTCATCACCACTGATTTCTGGAACTTTCCAGAATACTAAATAGAAACTTTGTACGCATTAAACTATGATCTCCTGCTACCCCCACCAGCTCCTGGTAATCCCCATTATACATTCTCTATGAATTTGACTAATCTGTATGCCCCAATATAAGTGGAATCTTACGATATTTGTCCACTTGCATCTGATTTATTTTACCCCAAGTCTTTATTTTTGCCCACATTTGCCACTGAACTTGGCCACCTTCCCTTCCCATTACACTGTTCTCTGTTTTCCATTCTGTGCTGGTCTTCAGCTTATCTCCAGCACTTAACACAGGGCTGGAATATGGTAGGGGCAAAATCAGTATTTTTGAAGGGATACTGTTATTAATGCCAGAGGAAGTAAAAAACGTATGTCTCATTTTTAACATGTGTTTCCAGTTACAAAGGAGCAATTACACAAGACCTCCAAAGCCCACAAAGGAAAACAGATTGTGATTCACCACCTAAAAAGGACCACAAGTACACTGAATGTCCTCCGTGTTTATTATCATGCTTGGTGTCACAACTCAAGCCACCCCAAAATTTGCTGGTGTCAAGCATCCACTGTTTCCTTGTCTCTCCCAGCACCATGGCTCAACTGGGCTCAGCTGGATAGCTCTTCTGTAGGTCTTGCTTGGGTCTCCGTGTGGTTGCAGTAAGATGGAAGCCCGGCAGGATGACAGAGGCTTGACTGGCATGCTGGGACAGCAGGGATTCACCCTGTGAGGTCTGCCTGAGGTCAACTCAGCGGGAGACCTCCCCACGGGTCTCTTCAGACAGAGACACTGCCAAGCCTTCTCAAGGTTGAGGCCCTACACTGGCTGAATTCTGTTGGTTAAGATGAGTCACAAGCCAGCTCAGACTCAACATGGGAGGAGAGGACACCAAAGTGAAATACCAGAAGGCATGCTTCACTGGGCATGCTTAGTCAGCTAAGGCTGCTGTCGCAGAACACCAGAGACTGCAGGACAAACCGCAAGCATTCATTTCTCACAGTTCCAGAATGTGGGAGATCAGGGTGCCAGTAGGGTCAGGTTCTTGATGAGGGTCCTCTCCTGGTTATGTTCTCACACAGGCTTTCCCTGGTTTATGCATGGAGAGAGAGAGAGAGAGGAGGAGAGGGGGAGAAGTGAAGATTGAAAAAGAGAAAATGAGACAGAGACAGAGATGGGGGTGGGGGAGAGTGTACTCTGGTCTCAACACGCCCATATAAGGGCACTAATCCTATTGTGAGCAACCCATCCTCTTGATCTCATTTAAACTTATCTCCCAGAGTCCCCACCTCCAAATATCATCACATTTGGGATTAGAGCTTCAATCTAATTGGGGGATAGGAGGAGAGAAACAAACATTGACTTGCCCACTGGATTTAGCTCAGAGTATTGTGATTTTAAAAATCATTTCCCAGTTTGTGAAATTGTGAAAGCAACCTTGAGAAAATAGGAGAGAAATGGAGGCATCATGTTACTTGACTTTAAACTATATTATAAAGCAATGGTAATTAAAACAATATGGTATTAGAATGAAAATATGCACACGGCCCAATGGAATAGAACCAAAAGCCCAGAAATAAATCCAAGCATACCGCAACACTTAATATATGAAAAAGCAGTCATAACTATAATATGGAGATAGCAGAGTCACTTTAATAATGGTGCTTTGGGAAAACTGGATAGTCACATATGAAAGAATGAACTTGGATCATTCTTTAACTCCATATGAACAAAAAATTAATTCAAAATGGATTTAAAACTTAGGTTTTATAAGACCTGCAACAATTAAATATATAGATGAAAATACTGGTGATACGTTTTGTGACATCAATGATAAAGATGTTTTTAGTTGTCTACCACAAGAGAAACAAAGGCAAAAATAAGCAGTTGGCATTACTTCAAATTAAAAAGCTTTTACACAGCAAATATATATTATATGTAATGTCGATTAAAAAGACATCCTACTGAATAGGAGAATTATCCACATTACACAAACAAAAAGGGGTTAATATCCAAGACACACACACATACACACACACAAAAAAATTCAATTCAACAACGAACAGCTCATAAAGGAGCAGCAGATCTGAACAGATGGCTCCCCAAAGTGGTTATCCACAAGGCCAGATACACGGGAAAACATTAATCATTGCTTTTAATAAGAGAAATGCAGGTTAAGTCACAATGAGATATCATTTCACACCAGAGAGAATGGCCCCTATTAAAAAGACCCTCAATAACAATGAGTGGAGAGAGGGGGGGAAAGGATAATCTTATTACACTGTTGTTGGGACTGTAAACTGGCACAGCCATTCTGGAAAGCTGGATTTACCTTAAAAAACTAAACATGGAAATCCACATGACCCAGCAATCCCACTCTTGGGCAGCTATTCAAAGAGCACGAAACCATCAACCCCCAGATTATATGCTCCACAGGTTTCACTGCAGCGTTATTTACAATGGCTAGGACTTGGAAACCAGCGAAGTACCCAGTGATAGAGAGCTGGATTAAGGAGATGTGGGTATACTATTTAGACACAAGGAAGGAGAAATGTTACTGCTGACAAAAAAAATGGAAAGAGTCCAAGGGAATGATATGTAGTAAGGCAAGTGAGAAGGACAAATCCTGAGCATTCACCCAGCAGACAATTAGCTAAGGCAAAATACACATAAAAACTTGTGGACTAATAAAGGAGTTGATGTCTGAAGTTAAGGGGAGAGGAGTGGAAAGGAAGGGTCAGAGGCATAGAAGGGAGGAGGGAGGGGAAGAGAGAAAACAAAGTTTGATCAGATCCTTAAACAGTGTTTCTCACCTACTGGTGTGACCGCATACGGAACTCACACATCTACTCTTTGTAGGGAGAGCCTAACAGTGTTTGGCTATGGCTGATCACAGAAAAATCACTTGCCAGTTTGATAATACTGTTAATTATAAACCCTATTAAGCCAGCACTCTTAAATCAAGGCAAAGGTCCTTGAAAGCAGGGAAGAGGTCACTAACTTTATGCCTTTGCATTACTGGTCACTTTTTAGGAATGAACAGAGTCGCAATAAAAATATAGTGCATCTGTGTAATTACAATTTTCCCAAGGCTTCTGTAAATGTGACTCTTGTCTGTGTCTTGACTATAATCATGACCGATAAACTACACAGATGAAAATCTTTCCCACACTCCATGTTGAAAAGTAAACAGCAAATTAAACGAAACGTAGCCTCCTCTACTCTCCCGGACAGCAAAGACCCCTGCGTGTTCCAGGGGCACGTCTTCTTGTCAAACTTTGAGATCTAGGTGATTGGGAAACTTGTTTTTATAAAGTTCTGGAATTCTAGGTGGGCAGATTATGGCTGTGTTTGTTCTGGAACGATCTGGTGAAGAGCTGATGGCTTGGGATCTGTGGGGACACTATTCAGAGACAGGCCGGTCTCGTCCTCGTCCCTTTGACGAGGTCTAGAGCACACCGACTGGGTAGGGGACAAGATTTCCAGTCCCGGCACCAGCAATGAGTCTCAGCTCCTGGCATGAGCTGGCATCAGTGACACCGGCATTCTGCTTTGAGGAGAACGCCAATAAACAAGCAAAACCTAACCCACAAAGCAGCAACGAGTGCTAAGGGCCCCCATGGTGAGGCCAGGTGGTGTGAGCGTGGTGACCAGAAACTCCGGTGGCAGAAGTGAGCTGGGGGCCTCTGGGAGGATGGGGCCTTTCCACTGGCACCTGCATGACGAGGAGAAGCTGCCCGGACCTGGGCAAAGGAAGGCAGAGTGGGAACTGGAGGCTGCAGCCTTCGACCCCACTTTTCCAGACCCAGGCTCCTTCGAGGACACGTCTCCAGGCTATTAGAAACCAGACCTGCAGGAGGAATGTTCTGGACCGAGGGTGCTTTGGGTTTATTGTTCTGCTCTGTCATTCATCCGAAAATGTCACACGCACTAAATGGCACATGGTGCACTTCTGTCTAGCTGCCGAGACACGGTTTCAGTTAAGCAGGTGGGAGGTTGAGGCTCGTGTCTCAGAAAGTCTGGGGGGAAATTGATAACACAGAGAACGATTTGTTTTATGAAACATCTCCTTGGCAGAGGGGCATATGACTAAACAAGCCCACCCCCACCCCACTCCCACAGCAGCCCCCCACGAACCACTGCTCTCGCAGCCTCCACAGCCTTACCAAGTGCCCTTGACGTTGCTTGCTACTAACACGCACACATGTTCCTGGCTGCAGAGAAGAGCTGGAACCCCCAAAGCTCGGAGCAGCACCCAGAAGCCTGAATCTGTCCAGATGGAGCACTGGGACCTCTCTGGGGTTGAGGGAAACCGCTGACACACGTTGAGGGCAGGGTGTTTTCCCGGGACAAAACCCATGAGAGACACATTCACAGAGTAATAAATTCCAATCATGTCCACCAAAAAGCCGATTCCAGCTGCAGTCTCCGCCTTTCTGGCCAGAGCACTGAAGGTGGCCGGCAACCCCATGCTGTTGCTGAGCTAGATGTGGGGAGGGTGACTCGTTCCCATTCTTTCTCCTGCCCACTTAGTCTTGTCATCACAGTCCAAATGAAAATCAAAAGACACATCCCTACTATCTACAGAGCTGCAAACAGAACAAGGTGAACGCAGTTACAGAAAAGCGAACCAAAGTTACAAGGAGCCTAAAATGGCCCTTCACCTTGTGAAATACAGGTTCCTTCCAACATGCTCTTGAGAGAAAAGCAAAATGCAACTATGTTCAACTCAGATTGGCAAAATCTGAAAGCTTTACAACTGCTCAAAGCCCACATGGGCAAAGGAGCGAGGTCCAGACACAGGTGCCTGCGACCCTCCCCCATGGATCCACGGACACACACAGCTCTGCCCACCAGGACACGTGTGAAGGGCCGTCAGCCGGGAAGCTCATCCGAGTCACGCTGTCCAGGGTTTTTGTCACACAAGATCAGTCACACAGATGTGACTGGCCCCAGCTACTCAGACTCGGGAGAAAAAAATCAGTCAGCACAACCTCTAACCAAACGAGTACATATGACCCAAGACTGCAAGGAGACCACATCACTCTTTGGAGGCAGACCATCCACAGAGCTCAGAGCTCTGCTCCCGGAGCGGCCTGCGCGTCCTGAGGACTGGCCTTCCTTGGGACTGGCCAGCATTTGAGGCTCACCAGGTAGGCAGAATGACTCACTTCCTCCCAGCCTCCTGAAGAGAGAGATGTATGGACCCTGTACCCCTCTTCCTCCAGGTCATTACAAGATTCCCACATAGGTCATTTCCAAAGTGGGGTTCCCAAGGCGATCCACTGGGGTACACGATGCAAATATCAGGATTTCCTTTTTTTTTTTGAATTGTGGTAAAAAGCACATCAACTTACGTCTCAACTGTTTCTAGGTGAGCAGTTCAGCAGTGTCAAGCTTTTCACATTGTTGACCTCTAGAACTTTCCATCTCACAAAACTGAAAGTGTATCTGTTGAATAACACCTCCTGTTCCCCTCCCCAGCCTCTGGTAACCTCGTTCTACTTTCTGTTTCTTTGAGTTTGACTGCTTTAGATCCCTCCGGTAAGTGGAGTCACATAGTATCTGTCTTATTTTGCTGCATGTGATGTGTACAAGCTCCACTTCTGAAGCACGTGACAAGACTTCATGCTTCTTAAGACTAAATGATATTAGATCTATGCATGGGCCGTGTCTATACCTCCACAGACATTCAGATGGCACCTTCTTCTTGACCGTTGTGAATGAAATCACAGTGAACATGGGTAGGCGATGATCTCCTTGAGAGCCTGCTTTCAATCTCTGGGAGATGTACTCCAAAATAAGATCACTGTTTTATATGCTCATTTCATGTCTAATAGCTTGAGCTTCTGCCACACTGTTCCCCACGGCAGCTGCACCATCTCATACCCACCAACAGCACACCAGGCTACAATCTCTCCACATCCTCACCGACATTTGTGATTGTCTTTTATTTCTTTAGAGACCACTAACAGCTGTGACTTTCTATGTTTCCAGTCTATGAAAATGAGAGCAACTGACCTTGGCCAACACTTGGTAGTGGACACACGGGCACCACGCCTCGCTTTGTGTTTCTGCAGGTCCCTGCCCATGCATGGTTTCCTAAGGGAGAAAGGTTGTGTCACCCTTGGGGCAAGGGACACCATGGAGATGGAGATGGAGGCCATGGCAACAGAGGCCAGGGCTATAGAGAGATGTACCTGGAACTTATTATACAGCAGTTCAGCCCAGCTGATGGGTTTTGGGATTATATTATCTGCTTTTAATTAAACTAAACCTCCAATTATGATAAAGAAATCCTCACCAAAATGAGCTGCAAAACACTCACAAATACAAGATAACACCAACAATGGAAACTGAGCAAGCAGTGGGAACAGCTGGGTGACACTTACCCCTCCCATGAGCTCTTCCTGGCCACACTCTGATGTAAAAACAATGACAATCCAAGAAGATGCCCCTCTGAAAAAAAGAAACAGGAATTAAGAAAATCATGGGATATGACCCAGCAATTCCACTCCTAGGGATCTACCCAAAGGACACAAAAACATTAATTCCAAAGGATACCTGGGGGCCTCCCTGGTGGCCCATCGGGTTGAGCACCACACTGTGGAGGCACACTTGGCACATCAGCGTGAGTTCAATTCCCAGACAGGGAGGGACCCAGATGGCACAGCAGACCTCTCCTGCCTCGCCCGCTGCTCCCATCAGCAGTGTGTTTCAGTCCATCTGCCTGTTGTGCTCCCCACTCTGTCTCTGGTGAATCCTCTCACTCCTCCCCCCACACCTCTGGCCTGTACCCCAGCTCTTATATGCAAAAATAAATCTTTTTTTTTTTTTAAAAAAGGATACCTGCACCCATATGTTTATTGCAGCACTATTTATAATTGGTAAGACCTGGAAACAACCCAAATGCCCAAAAATAGATGACGGGATAAAGACAATGTGATATATATATATACACAATGGAATACTATCTGGCAACCAAAAAAGATAACTCATGCCATTCACAAAAACATGGATGGAGCTAGAAGGGATGATGCTCAGTGAAATAAGTCAGAAGGAAAGAGAAAAATACCAGATGGCTTCACTTACAGGAGGAATATAGGGGAACCGAATAAGGGATCAGGGGAAGAAATAACAATGTAAAACACAACGCAACACAACAAAACAAACAGGTAACTATGAATCAGAGACACTCTGGGGAGGAGGGAGGAGGGTGGGAGAAGAGGAACCAAAAGGAGGGCAGGAAGAGCCCAAGGTGATGCTACATGGGGGAACTGTGGTGGAGATTCTGTGGGGACTACACCTGAGGAAAGAAAGCAAATATTGTACAAAACGAACAATGATGTAAAATATATATAAATAAAGTTTAAAAAAATCATGGAAATACAGATTTATATTCAATTCTTAACAATGAAACTCACTTGAGTGTATATCATGCCTTGAGAGTTCAAGACATACACTAATAATAACGTGTGTAATAAAATACTTTTTACTAGGGTCATGAGATAAAACTGCTAGAGACAACTGCTCCAGAGAGGAGGAGAAGCAATTCTGGGCTCGCTGTTTTCTTTTTTTTTAAATTTTTTTAAATTAGATTTAATTGTATTTGACATCATTTGCAGTCCCCAGGGCGTTCCCACCACCCTTCCACACGCACCATCACCTCAGTCCCTGTGCTCTTTCTACCCTCATCCCCGTCTTTGCCCTCCCCTCCTCATCCTCCCCGCCATGGTCCCTTGGGCTTATCTTGGCTTTTTGGTCTTGTTGAGTTTTTGTTTGTTTGTTTTTGGTTGTGATCGCCCATTTCCTTGAGCTTTCTCTTGTTTTTTTTTTTTTTTGTTTTGTTTTGTTTTCTTCTTTTTTATTTTCTGTTGTGGTTGCTGGTCTTTCACATTCCTCCTAAAACAGGCTCGCTGTTTTCATTACAGGATTCTTCTGGCAGGAACAACTTCGGAGGGACGACCTCAGGCCACTGGGAGCGGCCGGGACAACCACCATGGAGAACAGAACATCAGGGGCAGAGCATCATGGAAACCGAACCCCAAGATTTCCCAAGCCACTTGTGAGGGCTCCAGCCAGCCCTAGGTGGTTGACCCCCACCCTCCACCCCACTCCCCACTCCCACTGCTGAGGCACCATCCTTGTGGCGGAACCCCTCTCTCCTTACACCCGATGGTCTGGGCCTCAGTTTCGGCTATCACCTGGGGACACGCCCAGGAGGGCGGTGGGGACCCTCCAGGGCGCTCGCACGGAAGTGTCCTCTAGGGGGCGCTCGGTCTGACTATGGGCAGGACTTTCTAATGTAGAACCAGAGACTAGTACCTACCTGTTCACTGTCAACGTCTTGCAAAGGCAATCGAAAGAAGTAAGAACCATCTCCACTTCATGACTGGCTACAGAAACAGTCTGAGAGCCTGATGTTTGTCTTTATTTTGTCCAGAAGTTGGGCGGCGTCCCCACACGTAGTTTCTTGTCAAGAGGTTTTGAAGGCTGCTCTGTGAGGGCGTCCCTGGCCGCCACGTGCTGCCTGGTGACACTTCGCCAGCGACGAACCACTAGGGCGCAATTCCTCGGGTCCAGCGACATCATCCCGACAGGACGGGAAGGTCAGGGGTCACCCAGCGCCTCTCCCAGCGTGCCCTCGGCCGCCGAACGATGCGCGGGGCCGTTTGGCGCACGCGCCTGCCCTGAGTCACAGGCCAAGCGCACCTGACAAAGCGTTTCCAGAGGGCGTCCCACTGCGGGTGGCGCAGGCCTCTCCTTTCTCGGGCTTTATACTCTGCCCGGTGAGGCCCTCCCTGGCGATGGCTCTGGCTTCTCCCCATGGGGCTGGGGCCCCCCGCTGCATGGTGTGGGAGCCCAGGCACCGGTCTTAGGGACCATCACCCTTGGGGATGGTTCCCAGTCCCCGCCAACCCAGCAGGTCAAGTGGAACGCGTTACGCGTTTCTTCCACTTCCGGCCTGGGATGCTAACGCACATGCGCATAAGACCCCCAGAGCCTGCCCAGACGCTCATGCTCAGCCGCGTTCCATATGCCCTGGGCAGTGCATAATGAGGGAGGGCGAGAGGAAGGGGAAGGAGGGAGGGGAGGAGGAAGCTCCACGCACGTGGCCAAGGCGCACTGTTTCTGTGTCCGGGCACGCTCCTGCGAGGCCTCGGAGCCAGTCCAGAGCTCCCTGTGCAGCCGTCCGGGGGCCGTGTCTGGTCTAGCTCAACCTCCACAGCATGCGGGAAACCAGGTCCTGTCGTTACTGCATTTTACACATAGGGAAACTGAGGCTCAGCAAGTCTTACAAATTTGCCCAAACCCACAGTTGGGTGTGCAAGAAGCAGATTTGGGCTCCCTCTTTCTTGCTCCCTCCACCCCACCCCAGCTTCCACCACCCATCGAAGCCCCCTTTTCCCCCCACCCCAGTGACTGGGACTCCCGCTGTCACCTCTTGCTTCCAGTCTGCGTGTCCTCGAGACTGTGATTCTCCAGGACACCAGAGCCCAAAAGCAGGACCAACCACATTGCAGGTGCCGAGAAGATTTCCTGGCAGCCTGCTTCCTGGGGCCAGCCCTGAACTCTGGGAAAGGGAAAACTTCAATTTTGGAAAAACAGCAGGTGCTTTTGCAACATCATCTGTTGCCACAGCCTTGGTGGACTTGAAAAAATTCAGAGAACAACTGGTCGCTTTTCCCCTAACTTCATTGAGTTCCCTTTGTTAAACTGCCATGTGTTAATGTTAATTAGGGGTGCATGTTAATTAGGGGCAGTAGGTAAGGACCCTGAGGTTTCCTGGTGGATTGGGGTGGGAGATGTTTTGTGCTCTTCCTCCCTTTTGAGCTCTCCCGCCACGTGGTCCCTCTGTAACATCCGGCGAGCAGAGAGGACCTCAGTTTCCCTAATCTTCCCACCGGCACAGTTCACAGCTCACATTGTACAAGCGTGTGGATGCCACCACCAAGGCCATGGCTCTGGAACAAAGCAGCGAGAACCAGGGTTCCTGGCCCAGATGTGACTTCCAGAGGGCCAGGAAGTGATCTTGGGGGAGGGGCAGCTAGAAGGCAGGCAGCAGACAAGTGTCCGCCAGGGCAAGGAGGTAGCCTTGTCCTCCCCAGGTGCAGGCAGTGGGAGTGGGTCAAGGTGCAGGTGGGGGAGGAGGAATGACTGATGTCTTCTGACTCGCTCCTTTGGGACACCTTCCCCAAGGCCCCCCAGAGATCATCTGGTGCACCCAGCTAGGAGCTAGGTCTGGGGCCACCCCGAGCGGTCGTTCACTCCCTCCTTGGGTCTCAGTTCCCAGGTCCCTGCTTCTCCTAACAGTGCGGGCCTCTGACAGGTGAGGAGATGGTGCATTTTGAGAGTCCTTAATATTTTTTTATTGCTGTTTAGTTTTGAATACTTTTGACTCATGTTGTCAAAACTTAAACTTTATTCGTGATGAGGTCTTTGAGAGAACATTATATTGAAATTCTGATGTGCGAAAGGGAGACGCATGTTTCAGTGGCTTGGGGTATTAACCTTGCAGTGGTTATTTAAAACATTGATATCTTCCTTTTCTTCTTTTTGGAACCAGGAAAGCTCTGTGCTTACCGTGGTAAATAGCATAAGGGTTTTAAGATCAGCGTTTTTGTTTCGTTTTGCATTCCAGTCCTTTTCTCACTTTAAAATTAAACCAAAAATTCTTTTGTTTTAAAAGAATTCCTTCTACCCCTTTGCCCCTTTCTCCGTTCCCCTCCCGCTTAGTCTCAGAGACCGCACGTCCGTCCGTTATCAGTGTCCCCTAGTTGCTGCAGATCTTATATCTAAGAGCGAGCCTACCATTTAGCGGATGCTTTATTTTTATTTTTTTAGGGGGGCAAAGTGGTGAGGTAGTTATTGAGTCCCAGATAAAGATTTACCTTTTGTTTCCTCCAAACTGTGCCTCCAGAGGTACTTTCTATTGGAGACCCCCTAAGGAGTGAAGGAGCAAATGACTGAAGACAGACAGGCATGACAGGGGCCTGGGGTAAAGGTGTTTGGACTCATGGGTGAAAACCTGGTCGCTTCCCAGGCTCAGTCACTGACGGGCCATGAGGCCAAGAGCCAGACTTCCCAGCTCACTTCCAGCAACATGTTCTTTCTGAGGCAGAAGGAACAAAACTAAGTCTCCTAGGCGGGAACCCCCCTTCCTGGGACAACGGGGATGCAGCCTTTCTGCTCCCACCGCATCAGGTCACAGGCTGGTCCAAGGAGGGAGATGCACTTGCTTTGGATGCAGACATGTCTGCGACCGCGTGGGCCTGCTGCCTGTCTTTGCATCATGAACCGGTGAGTGCTGCTCCTCCCGCCCCCTGTGTCCTCTTGCTGGCTCCCGAAGGCCTGCTGGGACAGCCTGGCAAAGCCGGCATCCAGGAATGCAGGAGGAGAGTGAGAAAGCCTGAACCGAGTGCCTGGTTTGCAGAAGACTCAACTCCAGTGATTCCAGCCAAGGGAAGCCAGTGGGGAGAGGGTGTCTTTAGGGGAACGGAGGTTTCAGTCCTGTGTGTAGACTCAAACTGCGCTTTGAGTGGCTTTGAAAAAGTTGCTTGTAAAAACGGTTTACACAGAGGGAAAAAATTCTCAATTAGCCCAAGGAAATCACAAAGGGTTATTTTATTGTCAGAAGAAAGCAGCACACTCTGAAAGGGAGACATTTCACGAGGGATTAACTCGCTTCAGTTATGGTTTTCATGACAATAAAATGAAACCCCAGTAATTTGTTTTTCTCTTAAAAGGCTGCAGCAGGCCTGTGGGAGCCTGCCCAGGTGCTGGGGCCACATATTTGTGCCGTTCTGCCCCGTGTGGTGGGTCGGCCCGTGACCCCCTGGCCGGGGGCGAACACAGGTGTGACCCCTGCTTGGCGTCCCCCCTCCCCGGCCTCCAAGCCCGTGAGCCCAGCCCGTGCGGGCAGCTTCTCAACACGGAGGCCCTCCCATTTCTTTCTTTTTTAAAAGTATGATAAACTACCCCTAAAATTCACCGCTCGAGCCATGTTTAAGTGTTCAGAGGCGTTCTGTGTGACTACACCTGCTTAACTCTCACCGCCATCCACCTGCAGAACTTCCTTATCACCCCAAACTAGACCCCTATGCCCAGGAGGTGACAGCTCCCCTCTCCTGCCCCCCAGTCCTCGGCAGCCGTTATTCTCCCCTCCATGTCTGAGAGGCCTGGCCCTGGGACCTCCTGACACCGAATCATAGTGTTTGTCCTATGTGACTGGCTTGTTTCACTTGGTCTAGGGCCTCCAAGGCTCATCCACATAGCCCGCGTGGGTCCTGAAGGCTGAGCCATACACGTCTGTCTACACTGCAGTGTGTGCATGTGTAGACCACTGTCTCTCGGTCCATCTTCTGGGTGTGAATACCACTGCCACGAACTCTGATGTGCAAATATCTGATAGCGTGCTCGGTTTCAGTTCTTGTGTGTGTGTGTGTGTGTGTGTGTGTGTGTGTGTATACCTCACAGTGGAATTGCTGGATGAGTCTGTGTTGAATCTTTCAAGGAACTGCCATATTTTTTTCCAACGCAGCTGCGCCATTTTCAACCCTACCCATCGAGTCTGGTCCCACAGCAGAGGTTGACAGCCAGGTTGGGCGTCTCTGCCACGGTCAGTCTCACCCCTGGCTTTTATGGAACAGCAGCTCCCCTTCTCATCTTTTGTTCTGCCTTTGGGACACTGTACCCTGCCCCGTACCCAGCTGACCACAGCATGATTTTATTTGGTTAGTGTTTTCCGGGGGCAGATTCCACTGGGAACTCCCTTGGAAAATCTGCTTTGGGGAGGAAGGGATGGAAGGTGGATAAGCTCTAGCATATTTTTCTGTGGGTGTGCTCTACTGTCCACTTAGTCACATTTAACAGACTCATGGACACTGGTGCCCAGATGCGGTCACTCTAAGAAAAGCGACTTTATAACCAAGAAACAGGCAGGTCTTCTGGATTCTGCCCTCAGTGTTGCCTGTGGAATAGACTTCACAGGGCTTCCTTTGCAAATGAAACTGGATCACTTGACATAAAGCAAACCAGAGCAGCCGTGGGCGGGATGCTGTGCCAGACTGCACAGCTCGGCTGTGGGGCTTCGTGTGGCGGCACCTGATGCCCAGAGACCCCGTGCCCTCCCTGCCCCGCCAGCTCCTGTGTCAGGACCGTGGTGAGTGGGGGCCTCCGGGACCGTCTCCAGTGTTTTCTCAGATTGCTCAGGACCAGACCATGCACATTTTAAGGACTTTTAGGTATCCCAGTTGGGAGACCCAGAGCTTCCTCCCCACCGTCCCCACCACCTCCTTCTCTGTGGACCCCAAAGTCCTCCTCCTGGTCTGTGTAAGTGGCCTGGCACTCCCTGTCCACACACACTGGCTTCTTCCTTATGGCTCACCCGTGGCAGTTTGGAGTCAGTTTGCAAGCTCACGGCTCACAGACTAAAAGCCCTGTTGGGACTTCCTAGCTAAGAGGTCTCGCGCGTGTCTGCATGTTTGCTCAGGTGTGCAACAGAGCCACAGAAATTCTTGTTTGCGGAATGGGGGTGAAGATCTGGTGAGACCGTGGATGGCCATGTGCATCGTGGGTGAGGACGTGGCCAGACCCGAGGTGAGGGCCCTCTCTGGAGTCGTCTGCTGGTTTGTGGTGTTCGGAAGCAGCGGTGGGAGGGAGGAGCGGTTGGGGGTGGGCAGTGGGGAGAAGTTCTACCCTTTCCTAAGTCCCTCTGAAGGTGCTGTTCCTGTGGGCTGCGGGCTCACGCAGAGGCAACCGCTCCCCTCCTTTGTCCTCTCTGGCAGCCCTGACATCTTCAGGCTCAGAAACGTGCTGCCTCAGTCCCAGGGATCCAGAGACAGGCCAGCAGACCTGGCACTCGGTGGTGAACAAAGACTCTGCCCCTTTATTCTCCTTTTAGAAAGGCCTTTTGTCTGGAGGTCCAAATACTTGTGAGACCTACAAGCCTTGAGGAAGCGTGGCTTCTGGCTCCAACTTTCCACAGCTCATCCTTTATCCATGGGCTTATTTTGTTCCTAAACTATGATTTTCTATTAATTCCTCATCCAAGTTCAGTGAACTCATCAGCTTGCCTTTCTGATGTGTCTTGGCATCTCTGGTGTTTCTAGAACATTCATTTTTACCTACCATACCCGTGTCCTGTGGCAAAGATAACGAGGCCTGGGTTGAGCCCCTTGGGAGGCAGGAGGTGATTGGTGGTCAGCTAAGTTTCCAGCTCCTCCAGCTAGCCACGTCCCGTGTGCGCTGACCTGGTGCTCATAGGACTCACCTGGCTGGGAGGTACCAACCAGGACACAGAGATGTGAAATGTGCATGTGCTCTACCCCAGTGACCCACCTCAAGTCTGACTTTTGTTAGAAGAGGAAGGAAAAGTCTACACCAATCAGTCATCAGTGAATAGATTTCTGTATTCTAGGTATTTGAATTTTCTTCTAGCTGATTTAATAGAGAAAATGGGTTGTTTCCCTGCCTTCAGCGATTCGCAGGCCGAGCAGGTTCAGCTATCAGAAAGCAGTCTTCCCACAGAAGACCCTCCCCTACCCAGTGATGAGCGTGACCACGAGAGCCTCCGTGGCCCAGCTCCCCTACCCTTAGTGTGGTGAGTCTTCTAGAAAGGGAGGACGCCAAGCCAGAGACCAAAAATGCATACAGAATTCTTTTATTTAACTTAAACCATGTAGTACTTTTAACTACTAGAAAAAAGCAGAGTAAGAGAAACTAAAGTTGCCTTAGCTTCAGCCATTCAAAATAGACAAAGTTTCTTTTTTTTCCATAATGTAAAGAATCCAGAGTATATCGCAGTAACAGGAATAAATTCTTACAACAGAATATACAAAAACGTTTTGAAATTTTTTCATCTACTGATTTTTTTTATATAAACAGAGGAATTTTTTTTTAGGAATAATTTATACACAGTCATTTTATGTAACAAATTGGCCTTGTTATTACATTTTTTGTTTTTTTTTCTTTTTTTAAAAAACTTTTTTTAAACAAGAAAACTCAGAAAATGCATTATTTGCGATGCATTCATTCCATCGCGCCTTCTGGTTTGATTTTTTTTGTGTGTGTGTCCCAGAGGTAGACAGACTCTGGCAAACCTCTCACCTCAACCTCACTGGCTTAGAAAGCAGACAGGTGTTTTTGCCAAGCATCTATTCCACCCGTGGATATGTCTACGCAACGCCTAACATCCGAATGAAAAGTTGAACAACAAAAATTGTGTCTGGACCTCTCTCTTATGCTAGTGCGAAACATCCAGTTGTTTCCAACGATGGGGATTCTGTGAGCTGTGTAGACATGGCCAATAATCCATTGGGAGCTAGTGGAAATGGAGTCAAACTTAGAACAAAGGTTGGTGTGTGTAGCCTGTATTAGAAAGAATTTGTTTTGGATTGGGAAAATGAATCTTCGGTGTTCTGCCTTAAGTAAAGACAAACAGGGTCTTCCCTTGTTCTAACAAGGCGTGACTCGTGATGAGGCCAGTGAGCAAGTGGCCCACACGCACCAACATTTCCATTTTCTGTGTGGTATGCCTGTATGCTGTGATCGCTGAAGCACAGTCGTACAAGCAAGTCCTTCCACCTCCAGGTATCGCGTCCCAGTAATAACCACCCGACCCACCGATCACCAGATGCCAGAGACTGTCACCTGCCCCACGCGGCGCAACACCTCTGCTGTTTCCTCGGCCAATGAGGTTCTTTCAGTCTGTTAAAGTAGCTACACTCCAAAGGGAAATGACCAGTAAATGATGATCCCCTTCCCAACCAGAGGGTTCTGGAAGACCGAGATACTGAAGATACAGAGCTACTTCTTAAATCGTCACCATTCTTTTGTTATAAACTAGGGCACAAAGCAAGGGGTGGGGGTGGGGGGTGAATCACAACTTGGGTGGGGGGGAAAAATCCTTTTTTTTGGCATATTGTAAAGCTAGCTAGTAAACAGGTGTCCTAAAAAAAATGGATCACAAACACACATTTGCACACACAGAGAAAAAAAGTGTCTTTAAATTATTTTCGGCAATTATAAACTACAAACATTTTATAAAATTATTCTATGTTCTTACAAAAATGCAATGAAACATTTAATTAGTTCTTGTAAACCAGATCTTCGTCAACTGACTACCCGTAATCTACTGGACTGAAGAGCCCTATCGAGAACGCTAATGAGTGACTAATTAAAACAATGTTTACGCACACAAACGTGGACATACAGATGAGTGATCATTATGTTCCTACATAAACAAAATAAAAGGAAACCCTAAAGTCATGCCCCAGAGCTGACAACTGACGGGTGGATTGCAGTTCGTGGTCTTGAAGTTTGACTTAACTCCGCCATCAGTTTCCAAAATAGGATGTTAGGTTTATTTGTTGAAACCAAATGCCCGTGGATGACTGTTGAGACTTAATGTGGCCTGATACCTTCAGAAACCATCAAGTTCAAAATGTGGCCCACATTTCTTCCAAGCCCTGCACTTTCCTGCTCGCCATCTTCTCTTCGTGCCGTGTCCTGACCCCGCACACCATGAGTTCCTACTGCCTGGTCCTTCCACCATGAAGGAGTGTTCATCTGTTTTTTTCTCTAAATGACCAACTAGTCATCTACGCTGGAGGCCAAGAACGAAACCCTCTGGCCTTTCCAAGTCTGTATCTTCAGCATCTCTGGCAACAGAGGTTCAATCTAAACATCCTCTCTTGAAGTTTTCCTTTGTACCACCAACTACTTCAGAGTGGAGTAAGAAAGTTTGACCTTCATCACTGGTTGTTAAGGAGTGGATCTCTGGTCCAGATCTCCCAATGCTGCTTAGCCCAGGAAATGAAAAGACAGCTGACAAACACAGAAGTAACAGGAAAAGAACAAACCCCAAACCTTAAATGCATTACTGGGACTGCTGGGGTGGGCCAAGGCATGTCATGGAGTGGTGCTGTCGACTGCAGGATGCCTGGGAGTTGGAAAGGAGTTGCTCTGATGCCGTCTGGCCACCCTGGGGGCACCTGGCAGTGACAGCTGAGGACCTGGACTGACATCCTAGCCTTCTCACTGGTCTGAGCTCAGTGTGACAGATTTCACGTACAGCCAGCACCTGCCACAGAGGTGGGCTATTGAGAAAGAGGCTTTGGTGGAACAGACTGGCCTAGCATTTGGCATCCTACTTGGCTCATCAATCTGTTACTGCAACCAGAACACACCACTTCAGGCCAAGCATTCTGCCAGTGGGTAGAGTTCCACAGTAGCCACTTGTTGATTTTACTAAGTCACTTTTCCTACCATTGAAATGTTGTTCCGAGTCATAAGAAACAAGATGAAGACGGGGGTCAGTTATGGCTGTGAACACGGTCTTCTATCTTTCAAGAAGGAAGTGCCCTCTGACTGTGTCAAACGGCAGGACATCCCTTCAAGGAGACCTGGGTGGTCCAGGTCTCACTCAACAACATCTTAAGTGCAACAATGTCTCCAGAAAACACCAGCTCCTGCTGCTTCGGGAAGGGCTGTGTGTGCTAATGTAACGCTCAGTCGGTTCAATGATGTGCCTCAAGTGGTTCATGTCACATCAAGCAATATGAGCTGCTGTCAGGGGAGGTTGCATGGAAAATGCCACAACTCAGCTTCACTAAATTATTCGGAGCATACAAAAGAGAAAAATCAAGAAGAGGTGGGGAGATCAGCATAAAATTAGGCTAGAACTGTGGATAGATGATGCCTGGGTAGAATCAAGGTGGGTGGTTTGGTCCAGTAACATGACTGTACCATCACAGGAGCAAAACCTGCTCTTTTATTTAAGTGTGTCTGAAGCATTTGTTATGATGGGCACTACACTGTTAGTGTTTTCTTTCTATTTAAAGGAAAACCACCTACATGAAACAAAAACAAATGACACCAACAACTCGGACAGTTTCAATAAAACCCTATGACCGGCTGAATGATCTGTGGAAATCCAGTTGTGGAAATCGGTAGGTATGTGCAAAAGAGAGGAGAGGCCACTATTCCAAGGGGTCATTGACAGTTGGAAGAAGAAAACCCTGATCAGACAATGGTTCTCAATGACTGTGAGTTCCCAGGGGGTGTGGGGAAGAGGGTATAGTTCCTGTAGGAGGGAAAATGCTCCTAAGTATAACTGCAGTATTGGGAGCTATAAAGGAGCCATCCATACTGTGGGAAAGACACCCACCCAGGTAGTATTATCAGTGCCTAACAGAGCAGCTGCTGGAATGGGGGAGATGCAGCACCCCCTGCGAGCAGCAGGATGCCAGGGGTGGAGTGGGGAGGAGGCACAGTCCCCGAGGGAGCCATGGCACCCTGGGAGGCAGCTCAGCACCCACCACTGGCCCCTTCCAGCCTGAAGGTTTAGATACCCTTGTTTTCCCCTGGAGAAGAAGGGGGTAAGGGTGGGAAAAGTCTGGACAGGGAGAAAGGGGCTTTCCACCTCCCTACATCCTCTGTGGGACTGGCACAACCTCTGCCTGCGACCTGAGCTCTCCATGTGTGAGCACGGCCGCACCCGTGGGCAGGAACAGAGAAGCAGCTGTACATCCCTGCCTGGCATAAGTCCAGGCTAGGGTGGGATTCTAACAGACTGTCTGCCCCCCACCCTGGGCACATCTGTCCTCAAAATCTGGGGAACAACTGCTCTTCCAGTGATGGAATCTGTTTGTCATTCAATCTGCACAGAGTAGTTTGTTTCCAAGACAACTAGCCCGGGGCAGCCAAGCTATTGCTGACTGCCAGCTCACTGGCTGGGCTGGCACTGGCCTCACAGAGGAGTGTGTGGGGGGCAGAGGACAGGGCACTGAGGAAGGGTCCAGGGGACTGGGAGGAGGCTTCACAACCTCTGAAGAAACCAAGTTAGGAGAAGAACAAGAGCAACACAGAAAGAGACACGTCGGGGAAAGGTGGGGTGTTTAAGTAAGTAGAGGTGAATCAGTGTTGCTTCGACCCCAGAATGCGGCCTGGCCTCGCCCTGCATCACCTGGTGCGTGTGGCCTGTGGTGCAGATGAGGTTACCAGTATCAACGGCATATTGTCAGGTGCTGAGAACTGTGAGATGTATTCTCTTTTATATATACACATATAAAAAATAAGAGTGAGGTAGATAAATGCTTGAAAAAAAAAAGAACAAAAACCAAAAACTGTCCTGTCTTACACACACACATACAGAGAGAGAGAGAAAGAGAAAGAGAAAGAGAGAGAGAGAGAGAGAGAGAGAGCGAGCAAGCGAGAGCGAGAGAGAGAGAGACAGACACACACCTTTTCTCAGTATTAAAATTCATAATGGGGCTTCTCTACAGTGATTGAAACTGGTATCACAAAATAAGTTAAAGAGAAATCACCTACATATAGTATCTTCTTAGTTAACTTTTTTCTTTTTCTATTTTTTTTAGGGGGGAAAAAGAAATCTACGGGACAGAAGCTCAAGAAAACCGTGGGAGTGAAACTACCGACAAGCAAAAAAGCACTACAAACTGTGTTTAGTCTCCAGTCACAACTAGCAGTCATCATACTGTAGCTTTGTTCTTACTCACAATTTAAACGTTTCCATCCCAGAAGCAACTCTGCGCGCTCATCACTCTGGTGAGAAGTGCTAAAAACTCAACAAGCAGGGCCCCCTGAGGACTAGGGTTCCCGGCTAAGGAAAATGGCGTCAGCTCCAGGGCTCCAGCCCCCTGGGCACGAGCCACTGTGATGGGCTTGCTGACACCCCAACACCCTGGGAAGTGGCCCCCGAACCTCACTCCCTGCCGGTGCCGGGAGGACCCTGGGGGTTCTCTGGTTGGAAAGATGAGTTGGTGGGCCCGCAGGGGGGTGGCGCGGGGTGGGGGGTGCTCTGGGCCACGCTCCATTGCACCCAGGAACTCAGCAGCTGTTATTCATGGGATGGAAGGATGAATATTCATTAAAAAAAAAAAGTAATCCAAACGCCTAGTGTCTGCAGTTAAAACTGCTGTTGTACCCAAGAATTAAAAAAATAGATCTATGTGTGTTATGACCGAAACAAAGGCAGAGGGCGAGAGCGGGTGACTGACTACCCACACCGGTAGGATGTGCGAAGTATTTAACCTTTTTCTGACCTGAGTTTGTATCATGTCTTGCGCTGTAACAGACTCAACTGCTGTGTGAGAGCGGGCTCAGGAAAGCGGGGTGCATGGGACGGCACCAGGTCGGCCCTCAAGGGGGGCGGGGGCTGTGCCATCTCTCCACCTCTTGCCCTCACAAGCCTGGTGCCCACAGAGCCTATGGGTTAGAACAGAGAGGACGGGGCGGGGGGTGTGGGGAGGGGAGGATGTGTTTCTAAAAAGGCATCAAACAGTTCATGGCAAATTATGTTCTAGAAGTCTCGATGACTGGGAAAAGAGGAAGAGAGTCACACGCTCTAGTACAAAGCATAAGAAGTTTTCTTGGAGTGAGCGGAAAGGGAAGAAGGGTAGACCTGAAGGTTTTCATAGATTAAATCCACAAAGATAAAGAACAAAAAAAAAAATAGCAGCTTTTTTTTTTCTGTACAGACGTATAGATGAATATCTGAACCGTAAAAAAGTTATAAAAGTGACATTAAAGACGATGTGTATGCAAAGGTTTCATGGTCTAACATAGAACTGTGAGACCCATGAAGAAGTCCTAGGAACAGAGAAAATGCCAACGAAGCTTAGAATGCTTGAATCCATTAACTGCTCTTCTTCTCATGGTTGTGGTGGTGGTGGAATTCCTTTCCTTGCAAACCTGCATGAGCGGCTGGGCTGAGTCCCTGGGAACCCCTTCCCTTCTGTGTCCTTGGAGGCCGGGTCGGGGAGCTGGGGTGGGGACAGGAGACTGGCACGCAGACGGCTTTCACACACAGCCTGTCTTCCAGGCCCTCCGAGGGGCCTGCTCTCTCCAGAGCTCCTGGGGGCTGGGCGGTGGGGGGTGAGGAAGTGAGCGGGAAGCCGGTTCAGCGCCTCATCTTCACCGACAGCAGGTCCGTACCCCCCATTGTAACCTCATCACAAGCAACTAGACCTGTGTGAGCTCAAGACTCAGAAAACACCCGGGCACCGGAGCCTGGCCTGAGGGGAGTGCCCAGGGGCCCTGCCTGCCCCCAGGCCTCTGGGAACCGGAAGATCAGGGCAGGGGGTGAAGAGAAAGTTCAGGGTTTTGGCAGAATTTGGCAGCGTCAAAATGGTGACAACCTCAGATGAACGATGGCCCTTTTAAAATTCTGTATGTCCCTAAAAAGGCTAAAGATACAGTTAAAAAAATTCTGTCCCAATGGGTTTTTTATAAAGACCTATGGTGACAGGCAGGTGTGTGTGGGGGGGGCAGTGGGGGCCACAGGGAGGGACTGCCATCTCCTTGAGCTGGTACAAAGGGTGTCCCAGCTGGGCTGGCGGCAGATGTTTTTCCATTATGAAGCAGAGAGAGAAGGTGAGAGAGGGGAGAGGAGGGGAGGGAGGAAGGAGAGAGAGAGTGAGAGAGTGAGAGAGAGAGATAAGAGAGAGAGCGATGAGAGGGAGACTGAGGAGAGAGACTTGATTTCTCAAGTGTGCAGTTGCTATTAAGTGTTGTCATTAAGATTCTTAAAGGCCCATGTCAGTTAAGGGTTTGGGTAGAGAAATAAAAAGCTGCTTGCATATTGAAAAAAGGAACATCCCAAATGTGTTTACTGCAGAGAAGCCGTCTCCGTGGGCAGCCATGGCAGTTCTGAAGATCCACTGAGGTACAGGAGGCTGTGGATAGATTGTTAAGACTCCCCCCCACCCACTGCCGAGCGTGCACACCCGTTACTGTTTGCACGGGGCCGGGGTTCCAGGATCAGCAGGTCGAAGACTGGGGCAGAGGCAGGGCCCTCTCGTTCTTGCGCCCCCCGTTCATGTGGGCGTAAGGCTGCCGCTCGTCGAAGCTGGCTCGCAGGACCAGCACGCCAGGGCCCGGGCCGTTCTCGGCCTTGTGTCCTGAGTGCCTGTCGGGCAGCGGCAGCGAGGAGGAGGAGGCCGAGGGGTCCAGGGGGACGCTCTCCATGTTCTCCGGCTCCAGGTCCAGCTCCTCGGGCTCGGGCGGCTTGTTCTCCTCGCTGTAGTAGAAGGACACCTCCCGGAAGCCCGGCTCCATCTCGTCTTTGATGCTGCTGATGATCTCCAGGAAGGAAGGCCGCATCTTCGGGTTGTACTGCCAGCACATGCGCATCAGCTCAAACCTGAGGCGAAGACAGACAGGGGTGGGCCCGACCTGCCTGGGCAGACGAGGCTGAGCGGCCGCCCCGGCCCGGTGCCACGGTCTCTGCACGCCCTGCACGCAGTCAGGCTGCGGAGATGAGCCCGGCTCCTGCCCCCCACGTGTCCGGCTTTCTCTCTTGCTGGCTGGAGCATCCCCCACTCTCCTGTCTTATCTCCCTGCACTGCACCCCCTGAACCCAGAACCTGCCCCCACCCCCGCCAAGCCCAAGCCCCCAACTCCCACACCCCAAGGAGGACAAACGCAGGTTCACACAGAGCCCATCACGATAGGCGTGACTTACAGCAACCGTGCTAAAGAGAAAAGCATCTCCTGCAGCTACCGAATCAACGTTACTTCCAGAATTAGAATGTTCCAGAATTAGAACACGGGAAACCCCCACTTTCTCACTGAGGAGGGTAAGTGGGATCAGAGCTTTCCCGACTGTCATCTCCCAGCCCCACCTGAGCATTGCCTAAGCTTCCTCCTGGCGGCAGGAACAGATGCTGGGGGCTGGAAGGCAGGTTTGTTCAGCACGGGGTCAGGTTGCACTGGACTGACCCAGAGTCCTGAAGACGGGTCGTGTCGAGGGGTTGCAACCCAGACCGCCGGGCTTAAAAGCCCCAGATATTGACCGCAGGGCCCTTTACAGAAAACCTTTGCCTCCCCTGTCCGGCGGAGAAGACCCGGACCTGCACCAGGAAGATGGCACGCAGGCGGTGCAGACACATGTGTGATGACGTTCAGGGGAGCAGGTGCTGCCACTTCGTCACCCCCACTGTGTAGACAGGGCCGTGGAAGCACCGGGACATGAAAGCACTTGCCCCAAGGCCCAAACTAGAGAGGGTGGAGCTGGGATGGTGTTCCGGGGTACCTGAATGCCCCCTCCATCGGAAGGAATTCTCTTTCAACCTAAGCAAGAGACACAATGGTCCCTGATAGGACGGACACACACACACGTACGCACGCTTGCAGGGTGAAAACTGCAGCAGAACACGTACAAGCCTGCCTTCCCGGGTTCCCGTCACTTGCTAAGAACAAGCCCCCACCCCCAGCCCCAATAAATAAGAACAAGTGAAAGGGCTCTAGATGCAGGCTCCTCTCTGAGGCCGGGCTGAGACTCCCTCTGGCCGGCTGACTCGGCCGAGAGGAGCAGGCTGCGGGCCAAGCTCACGTGATGCCCTTGGCTCCTGACTGCGGCTGAGGAGGTGCCACCGAGGAAGCGAGGCCGGTGACATCAGCACAAACAGGCCACGTGATGCCCTTTCAAACCATTCCAGAGTCACAGCGCTTCCAGGGCTGCCCATAAAAGGAAGTCTTCTTGACTCTGGGATCTGAGACCTTGTTTACACTATCTCTCCGCAGGAAAACTTTCCAGTAGACTCTGGAAGGATTTATGGGCTGATAAAACTCCTCTTTCAAAACAGCCCATTTTTTACAGCTCAATGACTCCCGTCAGCGGGAGCAAGCAGCTCGTGATGGACAGTCCCCCGCGATGGTGCGGCTGGGGACTGCACAGAGCCCCTGGCCCGGGCAGGAACAGGACCACATGGAGCTGCTGCCCTGCCGGGGAGCAGCGCAGGAAGCCCGTGTGACCCCAGGACACTCGGCAGGGGCAGGGGTGTCAGAGCGCGGCACCCCATCCACCCTACCCTGGGGGCAGCCCCGACCACCCCGACCCAAGCCCGCCCTCTGAGCTTGGGATCTCAGCCACACACGATCCGAGCTGCGCTCAGCCCAGTCCGAGCGGCAGCTGACCCTGACAACAGAGCTGGGTTCCAGAGAGGACCCAGAGGCCTGGGGGTGCCCCGACCCCACTCCTCCCTGCAGCCCCGAGTGCCAGGAGCAACAGCGGGACATGGAGCCCTGCCGCACCCCATCAGTCCTCGGGCTGGGAGGATAGTGCAGGGCCTGGGGACCACAGAAAGCCTGTCTCCAGGGATGCTGGGCAGCTCCGGCCATGGCTGCCTCTCTGGAGCTCAAGCTGTGAAGCCCCACATGCCAGCGCAGGGTTCCCAGTAACGCGGGCGCGCCACCGGCAACAGGAGCACCCTGCTGAAAGGTGCAGAAACAATCGAGCCTGCAGTTTGCGTCCCGCTCTGAGCCCCTGGGCGAGCGCGTGGCGCTCATTCCTGACTGTGGCGGCCGGAAGCCTTCCCTGGCAAGGGGCTGGACGTGGGGTTGTGCAGGTTTCCCCCGCAGACGTTTATGGCTCGGTGGACACCTCTGCCCACTGCCGTAGAATCCAGTCCTAGTCACCAGACTTTCCAAAGCTAGGAGCACCCCTTATAGCTTGGCCTTGGGGCCTCGGCGGTCGGCACAGGCCAGCGGGGCGCACCGACTTCAGCGGTGCCAGTATGGAGACCTGAGTGTGAGAGAAGGTTAAGGCCAGACTTGGGTTAAAGCCAATCCAAATACGCCTCCTCCAGGAGACCACACGCTCCGTCTGAGCTCATGTCACTTGCTAAATTAACTCCCACCGAGTCAGGGCATCGAAACTCACGGGCCCAGACACTGCTGCCTGGACCAGGGAGACTCCGCTCCAAAGGCCTGAGCATGCTGGGCAGCTATGGGTGGGCATTAGTGATTAGTGGCTCGTTCTGGAGCCTGCTCGCAGGGATGGACACAGCCAAAGCGTCTCTCTGATGCTGAGCTGAAGCTTCGGTGGCTGCTAGAAGCTAGATGAAGTTCGCTCCTCGAATTTCATTACCTGGGTTTTAGCTCTGGGGAAAACCTTTCCTCCGATAGGCTGCTGGCAGTGCAGTGGCTGTGCGATGCAAGGGGAGCATCTAGCGTTAAGCTACAGCAGCCACGGAGCCTCCTCGGCCCCCGCAGCCCATGGGTGCCTGACCAGGCCTCAGGACCACAGGACTGACCAGTCTCTCTCCCCTGGGGAGGCCTGGCAAGGCTGGCAGGCAGCTTCAAGGGCAGGGTACTTTCCTCTCCTCTGGGAAGAACGGGCCATTCTTTCATTTCTTGTAACAAAAGCACCCCTTTCCCAGAACACTTTGCCTCCCAGAGCTCATCAGTAAATTCAGAAGGACAACACAGACACTCCCTTTGCAGCGAGCTAGCCTCCTTTCATTTTGGTCTTTTCATTGGAGGGTGAAAAATTTGCCAGGGGGGTTCTGGATGGCCAAGCAGAAATGCCTCCTGGATTAAACATTTAATATCCCAGAAGGACCACTCCTGTGCGTTTCCTTGACACCTTATGCTGGGAACAGGAAGTGCCCGGCCTTTCCCATGGCAGGGGCTACTTCCCAGGCATATTCAATTAACATTAAAACACAGTCACCTGGGTCAGTCCTGCAAGTTTCTCGACACAAGCTTGCACCCGAGTCACCCGAGTCAGAGAAAGCACAAAAACAACCCTCTCCTCCCACGGCACCAAAACCACATAAACAAAACCACACCTGCTTCCTCAGACTGTTCCTAAGTTTGCCGAAGCACCGCCAGCACCAGTGTGAGCCTCTCTGCTGGTTCCGCACACTTTCATGCTAATTCAGTGGCCATCGCTCCTCGAACTTCCTTACCTGGGTTTTAGTTCTGGGGAAGCCCTTTCCTACGATAGGCTGCTGGCAGCGCAGTGGCTGAGTGATGCAAGGGGAGCAGAGCAGCTGGCGGGAGCTGGCGCGGACAGGTATTGGGGCCAGCCAGCTCCCCGCAGCTGTCCTCGGGCTCCCTGGGTTCTCCTCCCAGGGGACAGGACACCCAAAGGTGGGACTGTGGAGTGAGTCTTCTCCAGGACATGGCGGTGGCAGCTCTGCTCTGGGCTACTGACCCCTGGCAGGGCCGGCCCTCTACGGCCATGGGGTCAACCTGGCATGCTGCCTGACCGGGTGAGGTGATCTCCCAAGGGTAGTTTTTATGTTTGTAAATGGTTGGGGAGAGAAGTTAGATGACACGTGGTGACAACATGTACGTTATGTGCCATTCACGTTTCTGCGCCCCCAAATACTATTCTCTTGGTGCAGAGCCGTGCTCGGGGATGTGGTGTCCGTGACCACATTTTGGCCAGTGACTGTGCAGTCTCTGCAATGCCCACGGGGCTGACTGTATTTGCCACCTGGACTTTTGGAGAAAAAGGCCACAGAGCCCTGCGCTAGAGCAGGCCGGCTATGGCCTGAGGACAGAGGAGCAGCGTCACAGAGAAACTAAGGCATCATGTGATGCTCAGCCTGGACGCGGAGCCCAGTCCCGGTCAGGCCTTCGGATGAGCCCGGCTGCCAGCCAGCCCGCAGCCTCGTGGAGACCCTGCGCCTGAGCTGCCCAGTGAGGCTGCGTGAGATGATAAATGCTTGTTTCTAAGTTAGGTCTGAGGTAAAGATAAAGTGCAATAAAAAAACTAATACAGGTGGGGACGGGAGAAATTTCGTGAAGGGCCAAAAAACACACTCAGGGATCTTTTGATTCTTTCCCACCTTTGGGTCCTGGGATCTGAAGAGCCGTGCTGGCCAGGTTTCTCTATGAGGGACCCAAGAAACCCAGAGTCCCCCTGCCCATGCTCTGCCCACTGAGAAGTGGAACTGTCTGTCACCGGGAGCCCGGCCCTAAACCCTCCGTCCAGGGGACACGCCAGTCTCCTGGTCCAGACCACGCTCAGTGGGTCACTCCGCACCCCCACCTCGCAAAGTTAATGAAGGACACGGCCTTTCTGACGGCAGCCGCTGGCCCTCTGCTCACACTCATGCAGCCCTCTCTGGCACGGAGCAGGCTCTGGCAGAGCAAACGTGCAGAGGGAGCAGCTAAAGAGGACAAGGCTGTCCCCACCACGCAGCCTCGGGATTCAGCCTCAGAAGGGACACTCAAAGCGCCTCAGAAAAACTCAAAGTTCTGGTTTGAGGAGATGGCAAAGTTCCCTGCTTCCTCATCAGATTCTAGGATGGTCCCCAAGACAGCTGCCCTGGTGGGAGCCCCTTTCCAGAGTGTGGGGGGCTGGTGAAGGTGATAGGGTTTCACCTCTTAACTAGGTTTCTAACTGGTTAATTCTGCCTTTTCGGAAAGGAAGGGCACCTGGGGACTGACTTCGTGAGGTGAGAGATGGGGAGTTGCTGCCCTTCAAGGAGCAAGCTGTGATAATGACAAACAGGAAGACAAATAGGGGACACCAGGTGGGAAGGGGAGGGAGTGGGCTGAGGGCAGAGAGAGCACAGGGACTGAGGTGATGGTGCACTGGTGAGATGGTGGTGGGAATCCACGGGGACCACAATTGATGTCAAATATACGTAAATTAAAAAAAAAACATGAAAAAAAAGCTTAGAGGGAAAACTCCTCTTGGGATGGGTGTTTTTTTATTAAAATTTTATAACCTGATATTTCTAAATATTAATCCAATATGAAATAAAGTTTAAAAAAAAATTAAGCAAGCTGTGCCTTGAGGGAACCCGCGGGGGGCACTCCGGCCAGCAGGCGGTGAGAACAGGGGACCTGAGTGCCACAGCCACGGGGGAGTCTTCAGTGACCCTCGAGGGTCGGCAGAGGCTGAGTCTCTGCTGACTGCAGCCCTGGCAGCTCCCTGACTCCAGTCTCCTGACACAAGCCGAGGCGCACGCACGTCTGAGATCCATGGAAACCGAGACCAGTGCGAAGCTTTCATGGCTGAGGGCCAGGCTCCCTGTACCCCTACCTGGCAGGGCCAACGCCGGCTGGCAGTGCTGGGGCTGCCCGTGGACGAGGCCCGCCGTGGGCCCTGCGCAGAACCTGCAGCCCTGGCCACCACCTGTGTGCACGTTCCTCAAAGGCCGGGAGCCTTGAGCCTGGCTGAACGCCCCTGTCACGTTGTACTTTTCAAAGACAACCTTGCATAGGGAAGATGGGTGGGGGGTCCTCTGGTGAGCTCTTTCACAGAGTGATCTGGCCCAAGAAACCACAGTGCAAACCGCAAATCAGAAGCAAAGGCTTCAGGACGATGGGGTGGAATGAAGATACGGAGAAAGGCCCGGGCTCCAGCCAGCAACGCAAACCCTTCTGCAAACTTCCCGCCGCCGCAGGCCCAGGCAGACCAGTTCCCGGAACCACTGATCTTGTGGGACCTTGGAAAGGACGACGGGTTCGGGGCGCAGAGGGAGGCTGCAGGCCTGGGAGATACGTACAGCATGTCGGGGCAGTTGTCCGGCTTGTCCAGAAGGCCGCCCTCCATGACGAAGCGAAGGACCTGCTCGTTGGACAAGCCCTGGTACGGCTGCTCGGCCAGCGTGGCTATCTCCCAGAGGACGACCCCGAAGGACCTAGGGAAGGAGAGGAGCGTGAGACCCGGGGAGGGCGGGCACAGCTGCACTGCCCTCGCCTTTCTGGCATTTTCCGGCAGCTCTTAGGCAGAGGGAGCATCTGTACTCGTGCGTGGTCTTTGATGCTTCCTGTGGCATAACACGGCCCCGGCTGCACAGCTGGGGTAGCTGAAAGAAGGGAGTTTCTGGGCACCCGTGAAAGCTAGGAAGTACCTGGTTTCTGACTGCACCCCAGACAGGGAAATTGAATTTAGGGCCTGGTCCCAGGCATCTTCCAGTAGGGCAGTGTCACCCAGACCTGGTGGGTTCTAAGAACACAGGCTCGGCGGGGACAGTGAGTGAGGCCGGGGACAGCTGCCTCTGGGTGCTGCTGCACGCTGGCTCCATGGGTGAGTTTCAGAAACAGGCAGGCCAGGGCTGACCCTTCTGATGTCAGGGGACTGGGTGTGGGTCTCCGCCTTGGAGGGTTTCAACGCTCCGCAGGGAGTGTGTGGCCCCCGTGGCCAGGGAGGAGCCCAGCCCTAATGCTGTGGAGTTGTTGGCCTCGAATGCTCATGGCCCAGCTGGGTTTGGAGGAGGGCAGCAGGCTGGGGAGGGGACGCAGCGTCATGGACAACCAGGAATTCTCAAGCGTTCAGCCGAGGAATAAGGCTCAGGCAGGCAGGAAGCGATTGCGCCTGCTGTGCAGTTTTGCCTGCGGGTTGAGAAGCTCTAACTACTGGACAGCAAATTGAAACAGACAATACAGAACTTTTGTGAAAAATGAAAAGGCCAGCTGTGACCTGCAAAGGAAGGAGGCCTCCTAGCACAGTCTTCCACGAATCCTCAGTGGTCTACCTGCGTTTGCTTGGTCTCAGAAGCAGGCCACATAGCAGCCAGTGGCCTGGGGCTTCTGGGGGTGTCTCCGGCCAGCGGTGCCTGGGAGCACACTGGCAACAGGGACTGGACACTCTCCAGAGAGCCCTTGGGGTGCTGGGGGGAGCCTGAGCCGGGAGGGCCACTGACTGTCGGGCCATTTCATTCACCGCTTCAGCCACTTGCCACGAACAAAAGGGCTTTGTACAACCGGACACTAAAAGCAGATGTTAGACACAAATAGAATCTTAGCAATCAGAGGACTGACCCACCCAAGGTCCTTAACGTCTGGAAACAAGAATACGGATACGTCTTTATATTGTGCAAGAAACCGGGAAAAGCCAAAGACCCAGAAGCCGAAACACGCCGTTCAAAGGCCTGGGCGCAGGGCAGTGGGATGTCCAATCTGGGGACCGGCCAGGTGGCCCAAGTGGCCGTCAGGTCTGAGGTGTGGTACGGGCTAAGGGAGGACCAGAGGACCAGACTGCTGTTTCCCTGCCTGCAGGCCTGGCTCGAGAAACATCTGAAACTGGGCCCACTTTTCTTGCCCCACCGCCTTGGCTGGCAGTGTCAGCTGCATTCAAGTAGCCAACTCCTGCTGGGAGGCTGGAGCTGACCCTTTCGGCCCCGACAGCTCTAATTCAGGCTCCCGGTGACCTGGCCATCCACACCTCCAACTGAACGTGGCCTCCAGCCCCGCTCTTCATCTGGTCACTGCCAGTGCTTTTCCCAGCACAGCAGCCTCCCCACCTGCCGGGGGCCACCGCTGCAGCCCAGGGCAGATTTCTCGGAAGGTCTGGCCTCTTCTGTACTCGCTCGCGGGCAGCGCTTCTGTCATGCCGAGGGTCTCCCGGCCTCGCCAGCAGCACAGGCCTCTACTCGGGCAACGCCACCTTGCTCAGGGCGGCCAGCACTCTAGCCAACACGGCCTTCTCCAGGCTCAGCTCGCAGAAGCCTCTGAAGGCGTAGGAGAGCCTGAGAATGGGTCCCCAGTCCCTACTGTGCATCTGAGGCCTAACTCCAGCTCTCAGCCCGGCTCCCTCAGTACATCCTGCCGGCCTCCCCCAGCAGCAAGGGTTTTACACCGCCACGGCCCCCGGCAGCATTTCCACCGCCAGGAACCCCCAGGGCTCCATCTAACCCCAACGGGTGAACTGCCAGGGTGCAGTGCAACAGGGAGCCTCAGGAAGCATGCGCACGTGCCGCGGGTCTGGAATAGTCTCGGAGGACCATCTGCAGGTGCTCATCTAGAGAAAAGAGGCCACTTCCCGATGACCCCAAGGTCTGTCTTTTCAAAAACAGAGCGGGTGTGCCTTCTGCTACAGAGAGAAGGGCTAATGGGGGTCCTAGGGCTGACTTCAGCACAGCATGAGAAAAACTGACAAAAGACACAGGTGTCCAAAGAAGGAGGACGGCCTGACTTTGACAGAGGAAACCCGCAGTATGGGAAATGTGTGTGCAAAGTTCAAAGGCCAGCTGTCAGACACTGGATGGACCCGGGGCGGGGCCAGCTGTCAGACACTGGATGGGGTGGGGGGGGGGCGGCGGGCTGCCCCAGAGGCACCTTCCAACGCCAAGATTCCTGGCTCTGCTACAAAGTCAAAGAAGCTTCTTTATATTTATTTCTAGACTTTAACTCTTTAAGAATGACTATGTGCGATACTGAATCCAACCTACAATGACCTCCATTCCTTCAAGAGGGACGACTTCAGTTTAAGCTTGGACCACAGGAACCTTCCGCATTCCCCCATGCCCTGTCTTAGCCAACCCACACTATTACCCTCAAAGGCTATTTTTAAGAAATTCAAGCACTTCAGTGCCTGAACACTGACAGAACACCCAGGCTATTCTGCTTATCTACAGCACCTCCTATTGGTTCACAAGGGCTAATGTCGTCAAGTGGGACCAAACTGTCTCCTCATTGCTGCCGCTTACCATAATTGCTACCAGAATTTGATTTTAACAACTCTTGTGTTCTCGTCCTACGCTGCCTGTCTTCCCTGACTGTTGGGGCTTTCTATTTTACTCTGCTATGAGCTGACCTCAGAACTCCTGGAGGCCTGGAGCCGGAAATAAACAGACGTGCACGGGCCCTGGCCTCCTCTCTCCCGGCACCTCCAGAAGTACAGGTGGTGACAGCACTTTGATTAGACGGTGAAGATAACCACCCTGAGTACGCCGTTTGCAGAACAGCGCTCGTTCTTGAGCTCAGGCAGCACGCAGGCTTTGCCGGGTCATATTCAAATGCTATTTCCAATTTGCACCTGTCTTCCAAAGATTCAGGCCCCTGAACTGTGAAGGGTTCACGAGGCTAAAAACGATGATGTCGGTCACTGCTGAAATCGCTACTCTATGTGGTCATCCAGACACTTGGCGTAAACAACTACCATTTCTGTAACACACCGGCCATGGGATCTCCCAGAAGGACAGCCAAGAATCGAGCTGACGTTCTAGAAGGGCCCGTTCTCATGCCAGGGCCTGAGCCTGCCAAGAACCTCAGCTGTATTTGGGACCTGACCGCCTCTCCACAGCGTTGCCGAGGAACTGCAGTAAACAACACTATTGTTGTCTGAATTCTCTGCACGCCTCGGCCGACGAGCTTTCTACCCCAAGACACTTTTATTGGCAAGGGAGATTTTGCTCCGTACATTGCCTGGGTCGACAAGAATGGGCGTGCACTGAGAGAGGACGGACAGCAGATGGGACCCAGCACCACCACTCAGCACAACATAAAAACAGCCAACGCCTAAGACTCATAAACTTTGGGCCTAAATAAAGCAAAGCTTGCTTTGAAGCCTCAGTTAGGCGAGGGGGGCACATATGTGCAAGACACCTTGCATTTATCTGCTGCAAAAGAGATCGCACAGGCAGGCAGGGCAGAGGCAGGCAGGTGACGTTTCCTGGCATGTCCCTGCTCTGGGGGGTGAGCTGGGGCTGGCTCGAGCACGCTGAGCCATGCAGTGAGTGGCCAAGGTTGAAAAAAAAGTGGGTCCTGCAAAGTCTGGAGTCCCACAGATGCCCTACCGTCTAAGACGGTCACTGATGCAGCAGTGTGTCAAAGTTGGAATGTGGCTCACGTAACATCAGCCAAGGCTGGGGGAGGGTGAACAATGCACAGAAGAAAGGAGCGAAAGAAAGCTCTGGACCCTGAGCCACAGGGGCTGGTGGGGGCCGTGTAGGGACAGTGTCTCATACCAGACGTCAGAATGAGTGGTGAAGACTCCATCCTTGAGGGACTCGGGGGACATCCAGCGCACGGGCAGCAGTCCCTTCCCGCCTTTCCGGTAGTAGTCCGTCTCATAGATGTCCCTCGTCATACCGAAGTCTGGAAGGGGGAGAGAAGGCACGTGATTAGGTCGTGGGAACTGCTCTCTGGGCAGAGCGTGGATGGACCCTCAGGTGGCTGGTGGCGGAGCCTGCAAATTTTCAAAGTTAGGAAAAAAACAGGGAGGCCGACTAAGATGAGCCACCAGTCCAGCAAAGACTGGGAAATCTCTGCTTGCACGTCCCTGTCGGAGGTACTTTTTAAAAAAAGCTAATTCTCTCACTGTGTTTAAAATGAGGAGCAGTTTACAAATTATCAAGTCCCACAACTTATCAAGGAAATAGGTACTCTGCAGCCCCACAATCATTTATACCTGGTTTTGGAACCTGATGAAATAAACGGGAGCCTGATAGTTCTTATTTACTTGGTTCAAGGCCCCGCTGCCAGAGGGGAGAAAGTTGTTTCACCACCTAATAAGGGGAAAAATATTGAGAGTAGCAATTCACCAGGAGAAAAGCTCAGGGTAAGCAGAGACACTATTTACGAGGCCCCTGAAGCTATTACTCAATAATGTTTTTCAACATAATACTCCCACTTGTTTTTGAAAATTTCTTCCACTTTTCCATGTCTCTAGAAGATGTCACGTAATTGTGTTTGATGGCAGGCTTGCTTTAAAGTCTGAAATTACTGCTTCTTTGTCAGATTTCGATTTTCCACTCAATCACACGACCTTTCCTTACTTCTCCGTTCTCCCTCCCAGGAGAAAGGGTTGCTCTTTCCCTCTGGCGCCAGAGGGAAGCCCCGGAGCAGACAGAGAGCACAGCTGGCTCGTGCTGTGCGGGGACCCCCGGGCTGCCTCTGGTGAAGCCACTTGTCCTATTTGCAACCCATGAGTCACTGGGCATTGGAAAAACATTTTTGGATGCTGGTGAAGAATAACATAGAGTGTGGGAGTTTTATTTGTGAATTAAACCAGTGACATGCAAATGAAAGGGCTGGCCTTGCCTTGCACTACAAGGGGGAAAAAAATAGAACTGAAAAAGAACCAAAAGCGATTTCCTCCGAAACACACAAGAAATTTTAGGAAAGAGAAACCACAATTACCAAGAAAATGTCACTCTAAATAAGCCACACAGCAGACGGCAAACACGATGGCGGCTCTTAGGAACTCCCAATGGCACAAAACCAGCTCGGGGGCTGTGGGGTCCAGCAGGGAGGAGGGTCTCTGCCAGTGACCTCAGGAAGGGCGACTGACTGACCTGGCAGGGTATGGGGGGCGGGGAGCTCACACTGAGTCCTGCCCACCGCCTCCTGGGTCTGTCGTGTCATCACCCCCATTTCGAGGGTGGTGAAATCAAGGCTCATTGAATCTATGGCACCTGCTCCAGTCTTTTATCTGTTAGTATCAGAACCCGGATTGAAGCTTAGGCCCCCTGTTCGGTGGATAGTCTGGGTCCTCACAGAGATGGAGCCGGGAGGAGGCCGCATGAAGCATGTCCAGACCCCACCGGCCCAGCACGTCACGGGCAGACCAACTTCCATGCTGCCCGTGGACACTGGACTCGTAATGACACCCGACCCCCACCTGTGAGCTCAGATCTGGAAAGCTCGGCACGCACCTCCGATTTTGACTGTGAAATCCTCGGCCACCATGCAGTTCCGGGCAGCGAGGTCTCTGTGGACGAACTTGTTGGCGTTGAGGTACGCCATGCCATCTGCGATCTCGCCGGCCATCTGGATCATCTTGCTCAGGCTCGGGGGCGCTAGCACTGGGTTATTCTGGTGGAGATGATGAAAGGCACGTGAGCATTTCAGAACTGTCTCACCCTGTGCCGTCTTGGGGTTGGCGAATCCAGTCTTGGTCCGGTCCTGGCTCATCCTGCCAGGAAATCAGGATGCGCCGAAAGACCGTGCTATTATGGGGACTGGAGCTCTGTTCTGCTCGGGGGCGAGCCCTGGGCTGGCACACCAGCCACATCACAAGGCCCTGCAGGGGCAGACAACTGTCAGCACCGTGGGGCCGGGTCTTCTCTTTGGGCAGGGAAAACATTATTTAAAGTGAAACAAGCTATTTTTCATATTAAGAGTTCTTGTTGTTATAAGTTCCTATTAGTATGTGTGTTTGTTTTTTCTTCTTTTACTGCTATAATAATAGGACAGGTAGCAGAGAAGGAGCATCACAAAAGCTGTGAGGATTTAAGCAAGAGTGTCTCCCAAATGGGTCCTCTATATTTTATCGATGTTTCCTACATAAGCATCATCACATATTATCTAATCATTGTCATCTTTAACTTTCTTCTGAAGTACAAAAAAAAAGTCAAGAAGAGGATTTTTTTTCACTTTTATAATGTGGCAGGCCTTGGATTTACTTTCTGTGGGCACTGAGGAAAACACGCTCTTGACAATTTTAAATCCAGCTATTGCTGATTCTGGAGAAGGAAGCACTGGGAGCACTGAAGTCACTGCGTAAGCTTCTCCTCTCTGCAGAGGAGGCCAACATAAGTGGCTTCGGCACAGAAAAGAAATTCCCTTAAAGAATGAACCATTTAGAGCTACCGTATGACTCAGCAATCCCACTCCTTGGGATCTATCCAAAGGACACAAAAACACTGATTCAAAAGGATACCTGCACCCCTATGTTTATTGCAGCACTATTTATAATTGGGAAGACCTGGAAACAACGCAAATGCCCAAAAATAGATGACTGGATCAAGAAGATGTGATACCCATGCACAATGGAATATTATTCAGCCATCAAAAAGATCCACTCGAGTCATTTCTAGCTCCATGGAAGGTGCTAGAAGGGATGATGCTCAGTGAAATAAGTCAGAAGGCAAAAGAAAAATATCAGATGGTTTTACTTCTAGGAGGACTATAAGGGAACCAAATAAGGGACCAAGGAAAAGAATAATAACAATAAAAAAAATCACAACACAACAAAACTAAAAAGACAGGGACAAATCAGAGGCGTTTTGTGGGGGCAGGGAGAGGGGCTGGGATGAGGGCCGGAAGAGCACAAGCCTCGTAGACACGCGAGAGCAGAAGTCTCCGACATGGCCAGTGCTACCTAACCCGCACACACCAGCACCTGCGCTCCTCCAGGCGAGCGGGCAGGTCGTGACTGAGGCAGGGCAGCAAGGAGCACAGACTGAAACTGTGGACAAGCGTCACATGCTTACACCTGACCTGATTCGAAAGTCAGGCGAAAAGGGCCTCAGGCATCACCGTGTCCTACACACGGGAACCTGAGGCATGAGGCCTGGAGCACTGGAGGATGCAGGGAGCCAGAGGGGAGCCAGGACCAAGAAAACATGTTCTCCATTTTTTTTCTTTTTCTGCCTGAAACTGGGAGTCTGAGGGTTTAATGTTTTTTTGAGGTGCCCTAAAAGTGCTCAGCAGCTGACCCCGTCTCCAGCCGCCCATCTGATGAAGCCGCGTGCCTTCCTGCTGCTTGTGTATTAATTACAAAGTGGCTCAGGGAAAGGTGCTCAGAATGAAGCTGAGCAACTGCTGCTGGGAGGTGATTAAAGTGCAGGTTAAAAGGAAGAGAAGCTACAAAAATTCTGGGAACGGTCACAGGGGAGACGGCAGACGCCAAGCTTACTCAAGCCACAGCCAAGTCAGGGTGAGGACGAGGACCCGAGCCTGGGCAGCGAGATGAAAGGCGGATGCTGCGGATTTTATTTCTAGGCATTTATTTACCGTTTTATTCTTAGAATTACTCACTTAAAAGTCTTGGCTCCAAGGCTGCAAAGCTGCCTGGTGGGTTCACGCCATTAAGCGAGTGACAGCAAAGTGACTAACGAGAAACCACATGGACCGCGGCAGGTTTGGCGTTAGAAGCTTGTAATACAAACCAGCAGTTTTTGCTGGACTAAGCAAGGATGGTGCGGTTGATGGAGGCAACTGTCACTCCCCAGTGCAAACGACAAAACGACTAACAACCCAGTCAAAAAGGGGGCGAAAGACTTGCACTGGCATTACTGAAGGAAGATATGACAGATGGCCCAGAGACACATGAGAAAACGCTCACGGCCGCTGACACTAAGGCAAGGCTGGTGACAGCCACAAAGAGGCCCTCACTCTTGTGCGAACACCCACATCAAGGCTGAAGAGGAGCTGGTGAGGGTGCAGAGAGAAAGGAACACCCATCACTGCTGGGCGGAGCGTCGCTCAGCGAGTCTGCGCAGAATGGTACAGAGAAGCGTCACAGGATCCAGAAAGGCCCCTCAGGCCCTTCCCAAAGGATACGCAAACAGGACTGGAAAAGATGTGTGTCTTGCCATAGTCACAGCATCAGCCGCCAACCAAGACGTGGAAACGACCAAAGTGCTTGCTGACAGACAGCTGAACCAAGCAGTTGTGGTCTAGCGACTCAAAGGAATTTTTCCCAGCTATTAAGAAGATGAACTAATGACTCGGGGCTCAGTACTGGATGGATCTTGAGGTGATTATGCTAAGTGGAAAAGTCACAAAGTGACGATGACTTCTGTTTTTTCATTTTCAGGATGAAAACAACCAAGGAACACAAAAAACACAGCAAAAGTAACTCTTAGACTCTTGAAAACGCTGCTGGTTGGAGTGGGACAGGAGGAAGGTACAGGGAGGGAGAGATGATGGAGCTTGGTGGAGGTAAGTGAACATGTGCCTATGGTGAGGTGAGGTGTGAACTTGACTCCCAAACTCACATGTTTTTTAAAAAGAATGGCAAGTGAACAAGATGTTGGGGAAAAAAACCCAAAACGAACCCCAGACCCCATGACGTGGATGCAGATCGAGAATTGAAGCAAACTTCTTAGAGAAGACAGTGATGACTGAGGGGGCGGGGGCTCTGAATAGGGGGTGTCTTGCATCCACAACGGAGAAGGAAACCGCTCCAGCAAGTCCCAGCTGCCAGGGCAAGAAGCCAGTCAACCTGCTGTTGAACTTGGATGAGCATTTACCAAAGGACCACCTGCCGCAAATGTGACCCTGGGTCAATACCCGCCGCAAATGTGACCCTGGGTCACTACCCGCCGCAAATGTGACCCTGGGTCACTACCCGCCGCAAATGTGACCCTGGGTCACTACCCGCCACAAATGTGGCCCAGGATGGAAAGTGGAACACATCGAAGTGGAGAGAAAGCTCAGAGGCGAGCAGAGTCTGAGCTAGGCGAGGAGGAGGAGCTGGTCACCGCAGGCCGGGGAGGGGGCTGCAGCTGTGTGGAGGAGCTGGCAGGTCCACATGGCCAGCGGGCGAGACGGTGATGGAGCTGCCGGCGGGGGTGGAGGGAATGCAGTAACAGAAGCACAGCGTGGGGGGCTAAGGGAAGGGGTAGTTGGGCAAAAGCAAGTGTCTCTCACAGAAGCTCATGGTCTCTCTCTGGTCGGCAAAACCCTTTATGTGCAGCACCTAGAGCCTGTCACACAGCAAGCAGCGTGCAGTGCTGGAGAGCAAATGGACTCACAGACAGTCTCCTGCAGGAAGGTTCTTAAGGAACGAGAGGAGATAGTATGTGAAGATGGTTAAAAGCAACACTGACCTCCATTTCTGGCCTCAGAGACCGGAGATAGCTTTTGAGATCCCCCCGCGTCATCAGTTCCATGATGACCAGCGTCGGCTGGCCCTGGGACACCACGCCCAGCAGCCGCACCTGGAGGCAGGGAAAAGAAGGGGTCAGTGGGTGAGGGGGGCCGTGTTGGCCACATCCCCTGCTGGCCAAGAGCTGGACCCATATGAAAGGACCACAGGGCTTCAGGGGCCAGGCTGTGCACCACATCCAGAATGTTCCCGGGCTCAGGAACCTAAGGGTAACAGTGAGTGGACACTGACACGTGCTGGCTCCAGGGAAGCCCTCTTTCTCCCTATGTCAGGCTTGGGCTTTTCGGGAGCTTTCTCTTACCACGTGGTGGCAGTTGAACTCCTTCATCACCGAAGCCTCGTTGAGAAACTCGATCCTCTCGCGCATGCTCGCGGCTTCGTTCACCGTCTTGATGGCCACTCTGGTTTCCGGCTCATCTTTGACCACACCCTTGGCCACTCCTTCATAGACCATCCCAAAGGAGCCCTGGCCCAGCTCTCGGCTCATTGTGATCTTCTCACGCGCCACCTCCCACTCGTCGGGCACGTACACTGGGGAAGAAACCAGAACCAGCACTGGTGAGGCAGGAAGCTCCTGGCAGAAGGTGCTCTCGGGGGAAACGTGGGCCCAGGATTACAAGATGCCACATCCGAAGCTCACAGGGGAAACACCAGGGGCAGGGATGTGGCTCTACAAGCCCCCACGTACGGCGGATTTGAGTACATCAACTGCAGGGTCTGAGATGAAGACCCCAGATCCTCAAGGACTTCTAGAGAATTCGAGGATGCAACAGCATTTGAAAACCAGAAGGAAGCAAAGCAGCCCAGGACAGGATAGAAAGAAGGTCCTTTACTTTCCCTTTTTAAAAATCATTTAAAATAAAACATTGTCAAAAAGAGCAAAACAGGAGATTGAGATGGGCAAGCAGGACGCCTGAAGATTTGGATTTTGTCCATGGACAAAAATACCCATCGGAAGAAGAGCGGAGCAGCACAGACAGGGAAGTGTTGATTCTGGACCAGGAAAGGGCCGAGGGGCAGTGTGGGGTGACGGTGCAGCAGGTCCTGCTTCTGCAGTGGCTCTAGAAGAGGTGGGAGCGGGTCCTGCACAGACACTGGACTCGTCTTGCTGACAGCTGCTCCCTGTGCGTGAGTAGTCCAGTGTGAGATGTGCTGGAAGTCTAAACCACATGCCAAGATTTCAAAGACTTAGCACAAAAAGCCCACAGTGAAACAGTTCAGTAATTTTCATACTGACTAGATTTTAAAACTGATGTCACTTTGGATGCGTTGGGTTAAAGGGAACATGTTACTAGTTTCACCTGGGTCTTTTCAACCTTTCTTAATGTACCTGCTAAAAATTTAGAACCACCTGTGGGGCGGCATCTCCCTGCTACTGGCACGCACAGCCCAGATCCAGCGCCACTGGCCTGGCCAGTGATCTCGGGGTGACCACGAGGGACAGAAGTTCTGGTGCTGAGGGGCACAGCGCTGGCCCACGTGGAGGAAGAGCTGGGGAGCAGAGGGCTCGCCCAGGGCGCTGACCCGGGTTCTGTGAACTGAGGGGCCTGCTGCCTGAGTGGCGTGAAGGGGGTGGGGGTTGGGGCTGAAAAAAAACTGCACCCCAATATGATTTCCTCTTGATCCCATGCTCTTGGTCCCATTCATTCTGCTTTACAAAAACAAAAGAAAGGACAAAAAAAGAAAGAAAGGACAAAGAAAGGGAGGGAAAGGAAAGAGAGAGATTAGAAGGAAAATAAAGGAAAAACCTCGAGCAAATCCCTTCTGAAACTAGCAGATGGGTGAAAACTACAATAAAACCAACATATTCTCTGAGCTTTATAAGAGATTTCAATTCCTGTAATGCTGTGTGCTGAAGTCTCGGCTGGGGGGGACGTCCTGCAGGCCCCACCCCACGCTAATTGGAATGAAGTAGGAGGTCCCAACTCGGGGAGCAGGACTGGGGCGGGTGGAACTGTAAGCGCCTCTATGCTGTTGGATGCCCACCGGGGCCGGCGGCTGGTGCATGAGCAGCCGTGAGCTGACCGCTGCATGCCAACAACCCGGTATTTACAGTCCTGAAGCCTCCCGGAAAGATGTCTATAAGTGAGGCCCAGGAGCCAGCACCAATGCCCAGCCTCTGAGGACCATCCAGTTTGGACTATCGTGACCACTCTACAGTGCCCTTCGGCGATCTCTTTGCATTTCGTAGCGCTGTGTGTTTAGGAATTTCACAAGTGAGGTCCACTCTCCACGAGACTCGCCGGTCCATCGCCATGAAGAAGAGGCTGATGCTCGCTTAGGAGAGGAAGGATGCGAGATGGTCCAGTGGACGGGACTCTTCACAAACCCCCAGAAAATAGAGACGCTGTCTCTATTTCTCCCTGAAAACCATGCTTACTCTTAATCAGAATTAACTGCACATCACACCATAAAACAGAGTGTTAACACCCGTCGCTCACTCTCTGGGAGGCCCTGAAGTCAGGACTTGGGATCCTTTTCTCTAGAGCACCCCAGGAGCTCTGATTTTCGCCAGCAGGCCCAAGTCCGACCAGGCAGCGGGGCTTAAGTGCACGAGGTTATTAGCACTTCCGGTGCTGGGTCTGCAGTGCTCTGGAGAAAGTGGCAAGCAGATCAGCTTCGGGAGGAAGCAGCTATGGAAGCGTTTTGAACCAGGGTCATTCTGGAAAGAGCAGCTACAGGTGTCGTGGGAGGCCAGAGTCACCAACGAGGTGACAGTTTGTCCCCCCCTGCTGGCCTGGGGGATGAGAACTTTGCTTTTTGTTTCATCTGTTTTGTTTTTTTTAAGGATGAAACAAGACATATTAGGGGAGCGTCTGGAAAGACACAAAATTTGAATAAAGTCCCCACCAGAGCCTGGCTGTATTTTCTTCGTGCTCCCCCTCAATGGCCTGGACACTTAACGGTCAAGGGGCCAGGGCTGCTTCTGGCTTCACGCAAGGCAGAGCCAAGTTCTCGAAAGCCCTTTCCCACCTCAGGGGAGGGGAGGGCCTTGCACTCCCCACACATCCTTTAAGAGTGTGAAGACTCCTTATCAGCAAGGAAATGCAAATGAAAACCAAATGAGATTCTCCTCTGTATCCCAGTCTGGCAAACTCAAACAGTCTGTCAGTATCAAATATTGACAAGAATGTGGTAGAACTGGAACTCTCGCACAGAGGAGTGCATGAAATTGGTTCCACCTGGGTCATCACTTGGCACTATCTAGTATAATCGAAAAAACAAAACAAAACAAAACAAAACCCTGCATTAAATATGTATTAACTAACACATAGGAAAGGTCTGTATAAAGCAATCACTAATACAGACATCACAATACTTTTGCTATTTTTTCTGTTGTTTTTCTCTTTTTTAAAAGAGAATGAATCATCTCAGGGCCTCCCTGGTGGCGCAGTGGGTTAAGCAACGCACTATGAAGCAAACCGCAGCCACTGCAGCACGAGTTCGATCCCCGGCCAGGGAGGTGACCCACGTGGTGCAGCAGACCTCTCCTGCCTCGCCCGCTGCTCCCCTCAGCAGTGTGTTTCAGTCAGTTTGCCTGTTCTGTTCCCGGTTCTGTCTGGTGAATCCTCTCACCTCCCTGGACTCTGGCCTGTACCCCAGCTCTTGTGTGCATAAATAAATAAAATCTTAAGGAAAAAAAAAGGAAAAAGAGAATGATCTCTCTAAGTAACACCACTGTAAATTTCCCATGTCTTTCCCGAATGTTGTCCATGCCTTACATACCTGCATATATATTTAGGGGCATAGGAGTGTGAGTGTGTGTGTGTGTGTGTGAGTGTGTGCCTATTAAAGTTACAACATGTGCGTTCTCAGTAATAGGGATGATCTCCTCATTATCTTATACTTGACCCCATGCAAAGGAGGCTGCTGTTGATTGGCTTTATTGGAAACATGAATGAAGTAGAAATTAGTAAAGAAACCACAGTGAAAACCTACACATTTCCATGGTGCTTTTAAGGTGTCAAATTATTTCTTAGGTTTTCTTGTGTGATCCGGCTAATTGGCTAGAATAATTACCACTCTTTATTTCATGTCTGCTGCAAACTTACTTTCACGTCTGAAGCAAGGAGACAAGCACTGCCTAAACATCACCACCCCTCTTCTGCCTTGCTTTATTCATTCGACAGACACCATCCAGTTCCTCTTGTGGGTCAGCTAACCTGCCCTCCCCGGGGCTGTCATACCCCTCCCCAGGGAGACAGTGTCACATCATCGACCAGGGGTCTGGGGTTCATCACCCTGATAACTCAGATGCCCAGTTAGGGACCTGGGTGGGTTTCTCCTCTGAGCTTCACTTCCTCATCAACAGACACAGCAAAGGAAAGCATCTCCAGGAGCCAAGACACGAGAGAGAGCCAGTTTGCGAGATGTCACTACTGAGCCCTGAACTCAACGTCCCACCCAGACTGACTTGTCAAGGTTTGAAAGACCATGAGGAAGCTAAGACAGCAAAGAGAGAAACAGAAAAATAATCTCGGAGTACAACTCAGATTTTAAGCCAGATCTTAGCCATTTAGAATTCCAAATGGCCCACATTTGTTTTTATCAAAGGGGATGTGAATGGGCCAAGGGGTCACAAATCCTGTGACCCCAGTCAGGAGGGAATGACAGAAAAGCCCCATGATAAAAAAGGGCGGGGAAACTGGAAGTGACCCAATGACCAGTGATACGAAATTGAGCTGCAGCTGGTTTAAAGGATTGTTTTGTCAGCTGCCACAGACCCCTCCAACTAGATGCAACTAGGAAACAGCTTTTTTCATTGTAGCATAAAATTTCGAGCAATTAAATAAAGCGATCGCTGTGCTGGCCTTGTTTATCTCTGAAGTCTTACTTTTCCTTGGGGCATCGGCTAGAGTACGGAATTTCTGACATATTCAGTGACCCACTAAAAGGTCTGGTTGAAAGAAGTAAATCAGAAACATTCATGAAGACAAGGTCCAAGGTCCCCAAACCCTAGCTCAGAAGCTTACCATCAGCCGCGCTGAAGTACTCGGGGTTCACAGAAGCATACAGCACCCCATTCCCCAGCCTGCTGTTGTTTCTGTGGAAAAGGAGAAACTTTGGGTTAAGGACAGCTACCTCCACACACTTCTGTGTGCACTTTCATCTTTGTCCTGTTTTCCCTAGCTGGGTTCACTAAGTATTGGGAGAGAGAGGGGGTGGGAGGGTGCAAGCACAGCCCCTTGCCTGCTCCCACCCCCTCAGGCCTGGGGGCCAGCACACTTCTGCTAACACATCCTCACCTTCTGCAGAGGTCTCAGGTGTGTGCTTTTTAAGAAACGTGGGCTTCTTCATTGCCAAGGAAGACACTGATTTGATCAAGTTCATTCATCTCTTGGAAGAACGCTGCGTAAGCAGCAGCGTGTGACGTGGCGACAGAGTGGAGGTGAGTCACAAGCCCCCCATTCTTTTTGTTATTGTCCAATCGTTAGAAACGTTCTCTTTCCCCACTTGTAAAGTATTTCCGCGAAGCCCTCGCAAAGATGACCTGCGCCCAGGCTTGAAGCGCGCGGCCTGCTCGACGCCCACTCACCTCTTCCTGTGGAAGACGTACAGCATGACCAGCAGCCCGCCCGCGATCAGCAGGACGGCCACAGGCAGGGCGATGATCAGGTGGATGAAGTTTTCATAGGTCGCTGCAGGAATGAAGGGGAGCGAGATGGTGTCACGAGGCGAACAATCTTTCACTTCGTTTGTTTATATTCAGGGGGAGGCACGAAAAACATTTTCCTGGACATTCCTTTACTGTCCCATCACAGGCTAGGAATCCCCAAAAGCAAACTGTATCAGCAATAACAGCAGGGGCCTCCCTCGTGGCACAAGGGGTTAAGCGCTGCACTATGAAGCAGCCGCAGACGCTGCAACACGAGTTCGATCCCCGGGCAGGGAGGGGACCCACAGGGCGCAGCAGCCCTCTCCTGACTTCCCGCTGCTCCCCTCAGCAGTGTGTGTCAGTCAGTCTGCCTGTTCTACTCCCCTCCCACACCTCTGGCCTGTACCCAAGTTTTTGTATGCATAAATAAATAAATCTTAAAAAAAAAATAGAACAGCGAAAAAACTCCCAAAATCCCACCGTGAGTTATAGGAAATAAAGTTAAACCAGCACAGGCAGAGGGGTATACTCCATTTTTTTTGAAGTACAGTGTACTGTAAATAGCTCAAACGAGGGACTGAAATAAAATAATATGCGCAAGCAGTTTAATGGCTGTTCATGGAAACAAATGCAACTGCTACATAAAGTGCATCGAGACTCTGAAATACACGGTCACGCCTTGCTCGGCAGCAGAGAGACACTTGGAGAAGCGCAGCCCTGGGTGACCGCAGCGCTGTGTGAACGTCACGTGGTAACATGTGAGCCGCTGGGACCGCTGCAGCAGACGTGGCTTATCATCCACCAAACGCCGCTGAGCCAGGTGTGACCGCACGGAGCTCAAGTCTCAGCGGCCTTTATTCGTCCAAAGACAATTCATGGGCAACTAAGTCAAAAAGGGAAGAACGAAACAACTGGATGGCACCCTTGCCGCAGGTGCTCTGCGTTCTCCCAAACGTCAGGGTCTGCTCGCCCACGCCCAGCGCTGGAGACAGCGGCCAGGCCGGCGCTGGGGACGTGGATCCACGCCCTTGAAGAGCCTGCCGCACGCACAGCACATCGGGATGTCCAGAGGTTGGCAGGGGAGGCTTGGAAATGACAGTGGGGCGACGTCAGGGCCCTGACTGCCGCCTGCAGATTCAGATCTGCCAGTGGGGCCCGCGAGTCCCGCAGCGAAGCGTCGGGGTCTGCTACCAAGAGCTGGCAGTGCCCAGGCACGGCGGCGGGGCCCCGTCCTGGTGCCGGGTGCCGGTTCTGCAGCTCAAACCCCAAGCAGGAATCATGGCTCCTTTTCCAGAAACGAGGGCTCACAGAGATGGGCTGTCCCCCCGGGGCCACGCAGGCCCTGGCGCCGAGATGGGAACCCAGCTTCCTGAACCCCTGCTGGCACTCTCCCCAGAAATAAGCTCCCCAGGGCAGCGGGGCCGGGAGGACAACGAGGGGGGATTCCAGAGGTGTTGGGGACACTGAGTGAATGAGACATGGGTCTGAGTGAGAAATGGGCGACTGGAGGGGATGAAAGGTGAGCGGTGCCCCTGCGGTCTGGCCTAGGGCGTGCTGGGCTCTGGGGCCACTGGTTGGCCTCAGGAACGAAGGCGGGAGAGTTATCTGGCGAGGAGCACCTGGGATCTTGGCCTGGGAATCTAAGGTGCTTCAGGGACACCCAAATGAAGATGCTGATGGCAAAATGGGCTTAGAACTCACTGGGGGCCAAGGTACATCTAGTCACCCATCAGTGATGATTTTGCCACTACGAACTTGAAAATTAATATGATTTTTAGTTTAACTTTAATTTGTTGTAACTCAGTATTTAAGTCATATTATAACCCTTTCGGGACCCGTAAGGCTAGTTCCATTTCATTAGACAGCGCTCAGAAACGGGTGTAGGTTCCTGCCTTGCTAATTCCTGGAGATCCTGGCAGGCCGGCCTGGCCTTAGGGGAGCCAGGAGAAGTTTTTTTTTTTTTTTTTTTTTTAATCTCTCGAAGGCTCATTTTATGTGTTTGTATCACTTATGTTCCTGGTCAGGTTGTACTGGGTTCTTTTCAAGTTTCACATTTCAACAGGGACATGGAGAAACTGGAAAACATCCAGAGAAGAGGAATAAAATGATTAAATGCTAAGAGAATTGGTCTCTGAGCTCGAGCTACAATAAAAGGCCAAAGACTTGAGATTATTTAGTCTGGAGAAGAGAAGTCTGCAGAGTAATTTAATAGTATTCAAGCACACGAAGGCTCCCTCAGAGAGCACCGTCGCCAGAAGGCCTCCCTCTCCTCAAGGGATTGAACAAGAGGAAACGAGACTGGGCTGCAGCAGGAGAGCCTGGTCGGACGTAAGGAAAAACTTCCCGACAGCAAAGCAGGCGTGCAGCCCTCTCGTCCCTGCACAGGAACTAACTCCGGCTGGGGAGCTTCCGTCACAGCGCCCGTGGGATTAGCAACGAAAGGAGGAGCAGGACACACCCGCTCCAAAGGTGAGCCAGACGCGCTGACCCCTAGAAGCCAAGGCTACGGTTCCAGACCACAGCCAGACCCCAACACCGAGGCTCTGTTCCTAAGGGGGGTGCAGAAGGGAGAAGCAAGCCACGCTCTGGAGGGGGTCGAGGAACGCCGTGAAGGCACAAGGCCGGATGATAAGACAGGGCGAGCTGACCACACGGTTTCCTTACGACCCCTATGAGAAAAACACAATCGTCGTGGCTGAGGTCGAACAAAATGCCTTATTCCAGGGTCTCTGCTGCTACGTGACACTGTGCTTAAAGCCAGCCCCGAAGAGCTGAGGGAGGTCCTGCTGCATTTTAGCTGGTGGAAGTATCTGCCCTAGCACATGTCCACCTCTGAAGCCTGAAATCTGCATTTCAGAATCTCAGTTCATTTCATTTAGCAAGGGCACTTGTTTCCATGAACAGCCATTAACCCAGGCAGAGGGCCAGGCTCAGAAAATGCTGTGCCCTGCTGTCCCCCATCCTTTTGGCATCCTCACTGCCACCACTGCCAGGTGATAAGGAGACAGACGACTGGATTGGCCGAATCCTGAGCTAAAGAATTGAGACTCCACAGTGAAGCCACATGGATGCAGATATCAGGGGGCTGGGCAGGGGGTTTGCCCACTACACCCCCTAAGCAGCCCCATAAGTGGGGCAAGGCAGGGCGGTTCTCTTTTGTGAGAGCGAATAAGGACCACTTACCCCAAGTCTGGTTCCATTCACTACAGCACATAAAATCATCTAAAAACTTGGGTTTCTAATAAAAAATTATAGAGACTCAATATGGAAATAAGTAATATTTATATTACCAATTAAAATATAGAATTTTCTTGGCCAACCTTGCATGCCTATGTGATGCTTATGCATTTTAAAAACTTAGCTTTAAAACCTGCAATTCTTGCACAGAACAACCTCCTAAGAATCCTGTCTGGCTGATGGCTCGAGCTTCCATTCACACACGACCCAGCCTCTGGGCCGGGAGGCGAGCACGGTGGGCTTCGGGCCAGCGTGCATGCAGTGGGGACCATCTCTGCCCGGAATGTCACCGTGGGGACGCCTGCCGGGAGCAGGCTAGTGGTTTCCTCCAGTCTCCGTTACCCCGGAGGATTCTGCACCCTGTCCAGGCAGCAGGTAGGATGCCACCCAGTGCTCTGCAAAAGGACTCTGGACACAAACTAGGCCCAGAGCCCTGGCCTCTTGCCGACTGCCCCAAAGACAGGTTCAGACCCCAGTGCTGCCGGTCAGATGCGGCAGGGAGCTCAAGAGCAGGCTGGTTCCCCCAGACAGGTGCTGGCAGAAGCATGAGCCTCCTGTCCCTGTAGAAACTCAGAGTGCCGTGGGGACCAGGCTTCCCCAGGCCGCCAGCAGTTTCCAGTGACCCCTTGACAAGCCTTACGTTTGGCGGGGACGTAGAAGAACACAGGATCCGTCCAAGACCCGTTCCCAGAGAGGGAGGTGGCCTGGATCTGGGCCGTGTAGTTCCCCGGGTTGAGGCGGTTCAGCCGGGCCCCTCCGTACTTCCTGTACTCCTGCCGGGACACGCACTCCCGCTGATCCTGGGGCAGGCCAAACCAGGGTTAGTTTTCTTGCCGCCCAAACTCCCACCTCCCACTGAGCAGGAACTCTGATTTGGAAGAAAAGGAAAAACCAGTGGTCACCCTCCTCTGACTTTAGGCGACCCCCAGCTGCAATCAAACGACTTCTTGTAACTAAAAGGAATTCTAGAAGGAGTAACGGTTACTAAGACCCCCTCTAGTCTGTACTTTCTGCAATGACCTGCATTTGACTCTTGAACGACTTGGGAGCGAGGGGTGCAGGCCCATGCGGTCAAAAACCTGAGTGTAACTTAGGAGTCAGCACGTCGTACGTGCAGGTCAGCCTCGGTCTGAGAGGAGCCCTTTCTGCGTAGAGTAGACTCCAGCAGTTCTGCCCCAGGGGCTTCTCAGAGCACGGCGCTGGGAGAAAGACCCAGTGCTCGCTGACCACTTTGAGTCCAGCTCAGCAGGTGACCTGTGTCGTGTGGTAACACGTGTACAGCCGTGACGGAAATAAACCCGGAGCCCACCACAGCTCACCTCGATTTGAGATCCGTATTTTATCTCGTACATCAGAATCAATCCATTGGGATTCTCAGGTTCTGGCCACTTTAAAAAGATGGAGTTTTCAGGCCTTGGCTCCCAGGTCACTGGCCCAGGAATGTCGTCTGCCCCCTCTGCATGACAGTTTCAACAAGCGATCGAGTGAGCACTGGGTTCTCAGGGAAGGAGGCAGGCGGTGGGCTGATCTAAAAATAACCCCAGCTCCCCACCCCCTTCCACGTGTGCCAGGGACCACGAAGACTCCCCATGAGCTGTGTGCACATGAATGTGCACGCGCACACGTGTGCACACTTGCACGCGCACACACACACAGAGCAGAGGTTTTGGAATCGGAGCAACCTCAGTGAGTCTCAAGACGCCACCGTGCCCACCTCCCCCCGCCAGCCCAACAAAGAAGTGTGCTCTCAAGTAGAGTAGGGAGAGCCTGCCAACTTCAGTAACTTATTTCTGGTGTTCTGCTGTCACCACTTGCAAAAGGAACTAGGAGAGGCCCTGGAACATAAGCAGCAGCAGCCACGGCACCATGAACTTCGGGCCAGAACCGGCTCCTTCAAGGTCCCAGTGGAAAACCAGGGCCAGTGCAGTGTCTACACAGGCTGCCGAGGGGCTGGCTCGCCTCTGTCCCAGTCTCCCCACTGCTGGCGGAGGGGGCTGGTGCTTGTTCGCTGGCCTTTGCTTCTCAAAGCAACGAGCCAGGCGGTGAGTAAGCCCCACTGCCAGTGACAGCTGGGAAAGGCGCTGAGCCATCCGCTGGGCTAGAGCTCCCCAGGGAGGGAGAGGAAAATGACACCCGGGAGCCTGGCGCTGTCGAGATGCAGCCTGCGTGTCCTCGCAAGAGCCGTGCCCAGGAGGCCCCACTCCCAGAGCCACCTCAGCGGTCTTTCCACCACCTTCCTTCCCTGCAGGAAGAGCGCTGGGTGGCCTGCAAACTCCCAGAGAGGGAGGCACTGCTGCTGGGTGACGGGCAGCTTAGACCTGGGAAAGCTAAAGACCAAATGAGCACGAAAGGCTATTCCCAGAGATGACCTTGATTCACTGTGAATCCAGGCTGCTGCCTGCGGATCCCACCGAATTTGGGGCAACTCAAGACCGACTGGGCAATTTAGGTAAATTGGGGGCAGAGGGGACAAAGGGATATGACCCAAATTGAAGAAGCATGGTTGACCCCAAATTGAGTTCCCAGCTCTTGACTCCCATCTGGAGAGGGTGGGATGGGAAGGCTGGTCTACCGTGCTGCCTACACATGCTGTCCACTGGTTAACGCCAGGACTGAGACTGGAGGTCATCATCCTAGGGGTCAGACTCCATGTCCACAAGTCATGACCTTCTCCCTAAGGCTGTGAGGGACTCAGCAGTGGGGCTGGCTGGATCACACCATACCTGCAGGCATGGTTCTTGCAAAGACAAAGTTGGAGGCACTGCAGCCCAGCTTTTCAGCCTCATGGTTACAGCTGTGGATGTCAATGCGGTACAGAGTAAAAGGTCGCAGGTTGGAAATTACAGTTCTCTCTTTGTTATCCACTCTGCTCTCAAAGAAGGGGTATTCCGTCTCGAGCTCCTCCGGGTCTGTGACATTGTACGTGTCTGCCACCGTGGCGTTCCGGCTTCGGCTAGACATGGTGGTGTTGGCGACCTGCGTGACATCCCTCCGCTTCCTCTCAGGTCTGTAAGGAAGAGAGAAGCTCCGCCTGTTAGTACTTCTGCTTCCCTGTCTCTTCTCTGACTTGGGTAACAGCAACAGAAAGTAGAGCAAAAGCTGAAGCTTGGAGTCAAAGGAGCTATTCAGCCCCCCTGGATGAGAATCAATAAATAACACGGGGATTTCCCTCTGCATTATTTGTTTTGCTTTCTCTACTCGCCAAACCTCAGAATCGCACACAAACTGCCCCTGGCTCCCAGAACGGTTACTCAGTTCTACCTGGAGGCAAACAAACACCCCAGGCTCCTGGCTCGGCAGGAGCCAGTGCCGTCAGCCCACAGAGCCACGGATGAGCAGCAAGGGCGACAGACCTGCTGGCCACATGGAGATTTATTAGGGGCGAGGTGTGTGGCGCTGAACTCAGGGCGATGGGGCAGAGGGAGGCCTCAGGCCTGTGGGGGTGGCTTCCGTGACCCCCTCTGATGATAGAAGTAAAGGTGCCAGGCAGCCAGCGCCCGGTGGGACTCCTGCTGACCTCTCCTGAGGGCAGCGTCTGTTTCTCAGACCCCAGTGACCTCGGCTAGGCTGGCTGTGCTGCCCGCTCGGCACGAGCACCTATGGCTTCCCAGGTCTGGCCCAAGGAGGCAGAACAGCGCAGCAGAGGCCCTACAGGACAGCAGAAGGGAATGCATAAGGTCACTGCAGGGAGAGTACTGCCCCCCAAGACCAGATGAGCGGGTGACCTTTGCAATGGCTACTTTTGTGGGATACAGAAAAAAGGGTTTCTTTTCCCCCTCCCCCCAACCCGGAGGCTTAAAAGTCCTAGCATTTGCAGGAGCCAGTGGAACAGAACGGAAGCACCCAGGGAACGAAAGGGCCGCCCAGGCAAGCAGCGGGGGGCGGTGTGAGACAGGGCACGTTCCACACTGAGGTGCTCAGGTGTCTCGTCACACATCCTACAAACAGGGGCGGGGGGTGGGGTGGGGTGAGCAAAGGGGATGAATCTCATCTGGCAGCGGAAACCAGAGGCCAAGAGAATGCAAGCCCACGAAGCTGGAATGTTCATCAGCCCTCACACAGAGGTGTGGCGGGGAAGAGAGCAGAGGTTCCCACAGGCAGGGAGGCACCCAGGAGGCCTTCACGGGCCACCGGACACACAGCAGGCCGGCTTCCTGCCGATTCTCCCTCGGCCAGGAGGAGAGGCTCTGGAAAGCACAGCATGGGGCTTGGAGAACGGTCTGCCCAGTGCAGAGATCCTGTCACTACCTTGGTTCAGTGACACACCTGGCCCCAGCCAAAGGCGGATGCTGAGCAGAGATGTGCTCACGCCTCTAGGCAGAGGGCCGCGTGGCAGGGCCTGGGCTAAGGGCCCGTCTGCGTTCACTTTCACAATACCGAGGAGGAGAGGTTAAGAAATGAGGTTGAGCATGCCCCGTCCTCATCCCTGCAAGTCCACCCACATTCCCAGGAGGAAAGGACACAAGAAACCACATTTATTGCTAGGAAGACTGTTTATCGACACCTCTCAGAACTAATTTTCTGCCTTCTCTTCAAAACCAACATAACACGCAAGGTCAACGCAACAGTCACTTGCACCTGTGAGAAGTTCTTAGGTTTAATCCACTGCAAAATCATACTGTCAACCCGCTCCCACAGCCCACCCCACTCCCTGGGATCGCACCGTTAGGGTCACCCAATAAGCTGGTAGAGTTATTCCTAAACACCAGACTTCTGGGGACTGCAGAGGTGTTGCCGCTGACACCAAGGCAGGGGCTGGAGGAGGGAGGCCACATGGGACAGGAGCAGGAAGACAAGTTATGGGGCAAGCGGAACAGCATGTCCAAATTCTTTGTAAACAGCTGCATTGCCAAACAGTGTGACCCACAGCAAATGCGGTCACCGGCTGCCACCCACGACACCGCCTCCACTGATGAGAACACCTCCCACTCTTCCGTAGCTGCCCACGCTTCGGTTCCTTAAGGCAAGTGATGGAATTAAAAAACAAAGGCAGCGAAGGTGGAAGGTCCACTGTCTGACGTCAGCTCCAGAAAGCAATTCAGACTCTAACTTCTACTTCAAAACGAGGCACCTGGATGACGTCCAAGGGACGGACTTGGACTTGACTAGTGGTAGCTCCCAAACAAACCATCCTTAGAATGAGTGGAAAGAAATATAAACCATCTTTGGGCACTTTAGTTGATTATAAAAGAGCAACTGGTCCTTCGTGCGCTCTAGACTCTCTTTTGACCTGAGCTCTGTTGGAAATGACACGCCCGGAAGATCTATGCCACGGAAGGATGCAGGAAACCAACAGACACAGGTGCGCACGGACTGTGGTCCTGCACCGGGGCAAAATCCAGTATTTATGGGAGTTCTGTGATAAGAGAGACTTGTCTTGGAGACAGGCGCTCCTCAGGGCGTCTGGCAGAGAGGGAGCTTATTCTGAACTCTAGGACACGAGCCCGACTCATCACCAGGGTCTGGTGAACATGCGTCTGCCTTCCCGTTGCTTGAGCTCATGCACACAGTGGGGTGAACAAAAATGGCACTGGAGGCCGTGCTGTACTCATAAGCTGAAAGCAAGGGGCCCTTCGGGAAAACCTTCCCAAGTCCTGGACTCACGATCTGGACCTCTGGCGATGAGAGGGACAAGACGGCAATGTAGGCACAGCTTCTGATGGAGAGTAACAGGCAAGTCCCACCCAACCACCTCTGGACACTAAACTCATCCTCTGTGTCTACAGGGGGTCCCGAGTGAAGCCTCCTGTGGCCCAACACGGCTAGAAGCAGCCGTGTTGAGAAGCAAAGGAGCCTGAGAAGGGAGGACCAAATACCACAGCGGTCATTGCTTAAGATGCTGGACAAGTACTCAATCTCTCTGAGTTCTAGTTCTAAACACCTTTGTGTTCTTTCCCAGTTCTCAACTTCCCAACTCTCAGAACCACACCTGATATGCAGGAAGGACTAAGGTGTACTTAATTTCCATTCCCTCTCCCAGACATCACAGGGATATTCTGTAAACTCTCCTTTACTTCTTTTGAAAGCTATTTTTTTTATTGTGGTATAACAAATTTTAATTTAAAAAATTCCATTTTAACCACTGTCAAGTATCCAGTTCACTGACAATCACAGTGATCACCTTCCTAATATGTGACTGTCACCCCTATTCCCAAAATTTTCCACCACCTTAAACTGAAGCTCCACACCTATTAGACTAACTCCCCGTTCCCCTCTCCTCCCAGCCCCCGGTAACCACCAATCTACTTTCAGTTTGCTATGAAACTGCCTCTTGTACATCTCTCATAAATGTGGAAATGACATACTATTTGTCCTTTTGCGTCTGGCTTCCCTCATTCCATGTCATATCTTTAAAGTTCATCTATATTGTTGACCAGGCCTCGGAAAGTCTTTCATTTTTCACGACTGAGTAATATTCCATGACACAGTCAGACTAGTTTGTCCATTCATCTGTTGCACTCTGGGCTGCTCCCAGCTTTTGGTAGTTGTGCAGAGCGCTGCTGCACATGTTTCCTTCCCTCCACTTCAATTCCTACTGGGCAGCAGCAGAGGAGCAGATCCAGCCTTGGAGGCAGGGGCTGCGTTAAGCTGAAAGGCTGTCTTCCACACTGCTTGCCAAGCTGGTCTCCTTTCAAAATTGATCTTTTCCCTTTTGTGTCACTCCTCAGCCAGGCTGGGAGAGGCAGCAGGAGACTGTGGAGGGCAGAGAGGGGCTCAAATCCCCCCTCTTTCATAGCTGGTTTGCATGAGCATGGGCAGGGATTTTGGCTCCCCGCCCACCAGCGCCCTCTACAGGGCGTGTGTGGCTGAGAGGTATCTAGCCTTCTGGTGGCTCCCAAGAACACGTATACACACACTGAAATAAGGACATAAATACACAGATATACCGGAATATAAGGTGACAAAATGTGCGCCCTCTGTGGGGAGCTTCCCTGGGGGCCAACCTGCTTCCACGGAACCTCACTCCACCAGACAGTTCACTGCATCTGTTATTCCTGCCTCAGCGGCGGCTGGGTATGGTCCTGGGGCAGCCAACCGCCAGCTGCCCAGGTAGAGAGAAAGGGATCAGAACCTGCCCCCGGGCACCTGCCTGGAGTTGTCCGAAACGACACCGGTACCTGGGCACAAAGATGGAGTTGTGCAGGAAGTTCTCGAAGACCTTGCGGTATTCCGCCTCCTCCTTCTCCGCCTGCTTCTCGGCTTCAGTCTTGGGGCATGCGCAGCAAGGCCCTTTCTCCCCGCCACACACTTCAGTCTTAGGGTTCTCTGTCACCTCTTCCACGTCGATGGTGCCATCGGCGTACTTCCTGATGGGGATTTTGTCTGCTTGGAAGAGTCCAGGGAGAGGGGAAATGAAACCAACTTGCATGCTTGAGAGGACAAAAAGCAGCTGTCAGCACCCCTAATCCGGGACGCAGCTGTTTGCAAGGAGGGCGCCTGTCACCGACACGGGCGCCCGGGAGCCGCCGCGCGTGCCAGCCCCCCACACTCGCCTTTGGAGCAGTAGTTGTGCTGGTACAAGTAGCTGTCCTGTGGCTGCCGCTGCCACCGCACGATGTAGTAGCTCAGGTTGCCGTTGGGCAGGGAGGGCGGGTTCCACTTCACGATCAGCTGGGAAGAGGAGTTCGATGCCGAAAGGACATCCAGGGGGATGGAAGGCACTGGAAGGGGACACAGAAGACATTTCAGACAACGGCACGAGCCAGGCTGTGGGGCACTAAGGAGACACTGATACAAGCAGAAGCTTGTTTGGGAATAGCATTCATTTAAAACCCAACATTTCCCTTTATAATCTCTGTTCTCAGGTGATCTCTGTGGAAACAAACATTACCGAGCTGCAAATGGGAAAGGCTGCAGGGGCACGGCAGGGTCAGAACGGAGAACTCTGGGTCTCCGGCTCATTCAAGCAGCAGGCTTTTCTCTTTATCACAAAAGCCGCCTTCCCAAATGTTGGATGCTGCAGTTTTAGCAAACGGCAATGCTGACCGACTTGCATTTCATGCTAGATGTTTGAACTGCTGATCAAAATGGCACGAAGCCCAAACCAAAGAGGTAGAAAAGGGGACGGCGTGTGTGCTGGGTGTATGCAGACGCACGCACAAACGTAAGAGGGCTGGGAGGAAAGAGCAAAGAGAAGCACCTGGACAGTCACCAACTCCACGACCACGCCTGAGTGGACTGACCACGACACGACTATAAACACAGTCTGAAAACTCCAATCACAGACAGGCCTGGTTTCGAGTAATGGACTCTGACTGGCACCTGGGACAGTCACTCGGTGTGATCTCCTTGCTGCCCAAGCCCAAAGCGGGAGCCGACCTGTACATAGAGGGCAAACGCCCCCAGGACTGCTGAAATTATCTTCTCATCGGGATTGTCAGAAAGCACCGATTTCAGTGGACTTTCCAAAGCACAAGAGACCGGTACCCTACCCTACCCTGTATGTCGATGAAGCAACATGGCTGTCAAGGTTTAAAACTGGCAGGGGTGTGAACGGCGTCTGGGTGCCTTATGGTCCAAGATGCCATAGATGATACCCATACCTCTGGGACAAAGTTATGACTCGTGCCAGCTTTACTCTCTGTCCTTAGCATCTGTAAGGACCAGGGCTGAAAAGTAGTCAACTGACTCAATTTCACTTTTTGCCTTTCAGGAAAGAAAACAAGTTTCTTAAGAATTTTCCACAGTGAGGGAAGATGCTTCTTTTTCTCCAATGAGCCACAATGAAGCATTTCCAAATTTGAAGTTGTGTATCTCACTCTGCTGCCTTTGAGTGTCTGCTGTACATAATGCCCCCACCCCCCTCATCCTCTCATCCAGGATCGGATGTCGGTGTCACATTTATTTCTGTAAACATTTGAGGGTGAGTGACAGGAGAAAAGTAGGAAGCAGGTGTATGAGCAAAAGGTTTCCCCCACCCACCTGCCCCCCACTCTTCCTCTTTGCCACTTCAACTCATTTTGTGCTACCTTATCCGTGGTCCCAGACAGCCCACCCACACCAAAAAGAGCTCATCAGGGAATGTTTACCAGTGACTCCAAACATAATGCATGTCTTGCTGTTCTAAACTGGTTGTTATGTTCTTGAGACAGACACACAAATGTTTGCTTTCATTAGTCCCAGGTCTGGAGCTGACAAATGAGGTGCTTTAGACAATGATGATAAAGGGAAGGGAGGGACATCTTCGCAGTGCGGACTCTGAAAGCCCACAAGATACGACATCTGATGTATGCTTGGGAGCTGCAGAATGAAGTCAGAAAACCAGAGCCAGGGGCGGTCACAGGACACAGACTGGCCTGGTTTCAGTTCCTGAAGTCTGCACTACAAAATAAACAAGAAGGGCAGCCATAGAAGGCCATCTCCTGGCCGGGCCTTCACTGGAAGCAACCCAGCATCCTTGGGGACCCGGGCTTGTCTGCCCACAGCAGACAGTTAGAAAATGAAAAAGGGTACCATGTCCAGAAGATGGCCCAGACGGGCGCAGTGTAGGGGTGAGAACAAGAGAAGAGCTATCATTATACCAGGCCAGAATCCACCGGCAGACAGTCCGGGACAGAGCGGTAACAGACACACGCCGGGCCGGCCCTCTGGCCACCACCTCCGGCCAGGAGCGAGGGCAGCTCGAGAATGGTGGACATTCTCTGATGGGCCCTTTTTGGTGTGGGTGGGCTGTCTGGGGCCACGGATAAGGTAGCACAAAATGAGTTGAAGTGGCAAAGAGGAAGAGTGGGGGGCAGGTGGGTGGGGGAAACCTTTTGCTCATACACCTGCTTCCTACTCCTCTCCTGCCACTCTCCCCGCGGTGCGTGGCGCGGGGGCGGGTACCTGAGGCGTTGGTGCGGATGTACAGGATCTCACTCTTGGCCCCACGGATGTGGTCGTTCTCCACCATGGTCAGGGTCACCGCCTTGACGTAAACAGCGTACTGCGTCCAGGGCTTCAGCCCGTGCAGCAGGATGCCGGGATCGATGTCCTTGTTGGGGGGCAGGTCCACGTCCACCATGTTCCAGCTGTTGGAGCCGCAGGCATCCTGCCCATCGTACTCTGTGACATTTTTAAAGGGTCTGGAAGACGATCGGTAGAGCTCAGAGGGTGTTTCTGGGTTTGGACGTCAGAGCTTCCAGAAGCCTTCCCCAGGGACCTGGCCCGTCCCACTGTCTATAATGGGAGTCCTAAGTCAGCCAACTCATCCATTGGGTTCTCACAGAATAAGATGAGGCAGCAGGCTCAGTTTCCCCAGCATCACGCACTGTGGGTCACGAATTTGCTGGCTCGGGAAGAGTCTGTTCTAGAGGTTTGGGGATCACTCCTTAAAAACATCTGCAAATGCAATTTTTCTTTCTTCTAATTATGGCTTTTTTTGGACGCATTAAGGACAAACTAAGCAGTCATTTAATGCAAACATCAAGATAAAGGATAACTTTTGGAGGAAAAAAAGACTCTGCTACCAAACCAAACCAAGCCGGCTTCTACAACATAGTTCCCAGTATCTGATGTGCTCAAACCACTCTGTCTGGTTGCTCAAGTTTTGCCCAACATTTAAATATTTTGTTTTCGGGTTGCCTCAGAAACTAGCATCCACTCCTTCGGGAAATTACCAGCCAGCACATCACAGGGGCAGGACCACCAGACATTCTGCACAGAGCAGCGTGGTGGGGGCGGGGGTCTGTGTCTGTCTCGTGAGAGGCTGGAGAGCCGCCGGCTCCCCGGACAGACACGGGCACCCTTCTTTGTCGACGTCATGTGACGCCAGGCTCTGCGGTCCAAGAACAAGGAACATCTACTGCCCCAGCCCTACTCTTCTCCAGCCTGTGGCCCCCCAGCAGGGCCCTGCTCCCGCAGCGGGAGGGACCCCGTGCAGCCCCCAGGGCTGGCTCTGCCTTCAGCTCTGGGGAGCCAAATGCCTGGGCACTGGATGGCAATCATGTGGGCTGGCTACCACCTGGGTACAGGAGGCGGGCCCAGAACACCTGCCCCGGAGGCCAAGTCTCGGCTGCCTGGGCTGCTGGGTGTCACCAGACGGCATGAGGAAAGCCTGGGTCGATTTTGGGGCAAATCAGGAAAAAACGCTAGACACACAGGGCTGCACCCCCCTGCAGCTTCCGGAAGGAGGGGCTAGCCGCACCAGGGCTCAAAGGGTATTTCAGCCATGCCCTCCATCCTGGTTTAGCAGTGTCCGGACTGGACTGATTCTCTAAAAGACAAATTTTCCCCTTTGGATTTATTTTATCAATGCTCTCTAATTACCCACGAGGGAAGCCGGGCCTCAGGCTACCACGTCCCCATTGCAGCTGTCACCACGGTGATGGTGACGCTGGACCTCGCCAGCCAGCGGGAGGCGGGAGCAGGGGCTCCCAGCCCAGAGCCCCCGGGGGGACCACACCCGGTGGGCACAGAGACTCACGCTTCCTTGTAGTAGACGGTGAAGCTGATGAGGTCCCTGTAGTCCGGGGGCCGGTACCGGTGCCAGGTGATGATGATGCGGTTCTTCCACGTGGTGGTGGAGGTGAAGTGCAGGACGTCGCTCTCACCTGGCAGAGGCACAGGGTGAGCACACAGAGGCACACCAGCGTCCCGGTGCCCCGGCGCCGAGAGCCCCGCCCTTTCCTTTACTCCATGACCGCCGAGCAGGCCACGACCTGCCGGGACTTCTCGGTGCCTCTTACTTCTACCGAGCCCTCAACGTTGCACTACAAGGAGCTTCCTTTGTTTGAGTGTACCCATTTGCACCTGAGGGCGCCTCGTCTGAAAGAGGGCCACCTGCGTGAGTGAGGCGGAGCTACCTTTCTGCCCAGCCCCCAAGAGACAGGCTGCCTGGGCCAGGAGGACAAGCATGGAGCTGGGCCGCATCTCTTCAGACAGGATGTACCTGCGGGCATCTGCCTGCTGGTGCCCGACCACCAGCCAGGTCACAAACCAGGTGCGCCACAGCGGGGGACTTTCCTTAGCCTACACTCAGCATCAAACAGGAGACACGTGAGGTCTTAGGCGCCTCCAGCCAGGGCTGACAGATGACGACTGAATTAGCAGCACGAGAACACCTTCGCTTGGGAAGGCCTTCTGCGTGCTGGGGGAGTCAGGGGTGTCGCCCCAGCTCCGTGTTCTCAGACCGGATTCCCAGTGCTCCGAGAGTGGGCAGAGAAGGGTGACCGCCCCCCCTCTGTGGGAGGCCTGGAGCTTCTTCCTGAATGGTCCGTCCAGGCGTCTGCTGCACCTGGTGTGCACTGAGGAGGGGAGGCAGGGCGGCTGAGGGCGGGTAAGAGCCGAGCAGTCTGTGGGGCAAAACGTACTGGGTGGAGAACGGAAGAGAGTGGCAATTCCACAAAGTGTTGTTTAGGGAGAACACGGGACTGTTTCACGGGAAGAGAAATGGCTGATGAATTCAGGAGCTGACAGGTCAGCCTGGAGGGCTCCTGGGAGAACAGGCTGTGAGGCGAGCTGATCCTTGGCTGCAGCCCTGCCGTGGCTTGAGAGGGCACAGGGCCAGGGCCCAAGAGGCCGCGGGAGGCAGGAGGTGCTGGCTGGGGCCGCACCCTCCAGCTCTCGGTCGGGTTCTTCCCTCCAAACTCTCCCTGATGACCCAGACAGTGGCTGACAAGGTCTGGCCAGGGCTGGAGAGGCTGCGGGAGGCAGGAGGTGCTGGCTGGGGCCGCACCCTCCAGCTCTCGGTCGGGTTCTTCCCTCCAGACTCTCCCTGATGACCCAGACAGTGGCTGACAGCGTCTGGCCGTGTCAGAGCCTCCGCCTCCACCTGCAAGTGTGCAAACCGCCCCGACCACATAAATGACTTTTTTCCTAATACTCTTCGCCTTATTAAAAGCCAGTGGGGAGAGACAATTTACCTTTCTAACCTCCCCAGCCAAACAGAAGCACAACATTTAAAAGCGGTTTTACAGACGGGGTTAGAGGAGAGAAGCACAGTCAGAGCTGTGGAACCAGCACAGGGGCATAATTCTGTCGTGCTCCACTGAAGAGGCAATCTCGACTCGGGGAGAGGACTCGCCAGCGTCCTTCGGGATGGGGTGGGAGCAAGGAGGCGGCCAAGTCAGGGACAGGGGCCCGCCCCAGGGGCTGCACTGGTAGCTGAGCCCCCTTCCCCGTGTGAGGTGAAAAAGCCATCTCACTTCATGGCTGTGCAGAAGACGACACTTAGCTCTGTTCTGTGCGCACTGCTTACAAATCTAAGGCCCTACTGAGAGATGCAGGCGGGGACTCAGGAGAATTTACAACTACGAGTCTGTGATGAACCTGCCCACCAGGGACTTTGAAGGTAAAGACCTGTGAGCAAAGAGCTACTTTAGGGGACCTCGCATCCCTCAAAGTGAAATGAGGAAGGGATGGCCCACAGAACCACGTCAGTTGGGGAGAGGGTCTGCTCGGTTACAAGTATTATTCTAGACTGGAGGAGGGTCCCCTTATCACAGCTGTTGAAATGAAATGGAAAGACCAGTCTCCCACAAGGACTATTTTGGGGTTAGACTCTGCTATAACTTTTAAAGTGGAATTTTCCTTTTGACCAATAACCAAGATTTCCTTATAAATCCTTGGGCTATTGGCCACCGGTAGGGAATTTCATCTCTGATTATGACGCAGCCTTGCAAAGCAACTGCCCTGAAATGAGCTGGCCCAGCTTTGCTTGGAGTATGTGACAGATGGAGGCGTGCAGTCACACCCCCCAAATCACAGCTCTAAACGACTGAGTAAAAACAGGGTTTGCCAGCGCTCGTGCAAGGAGGCTGGGGCCGGGCTATCTGCGGGTAGGTGCCGGACGCGGGGACGCACTCACAGGAGGCTCTCTCTCCGTTGTTCCTGGTGTTGATGTCCCCTTTGCTCTGACGTCCTTTAGTCCCCGTCACTTCCTCCATGCGGTAAATTTCAGAGACGCACAGTTTGGGGTTGAAAGCAAAGTACATCTTGCCGGCCTTGATGGTCAGGTTGCGGTGGTCCCAGTCCCACAGCTGCTGCAGGTTCTGGTTGTCCAGGACGTAGAAGGAGTAATTCCTGGAAGCACAGCAGCGGGGTGAGCCCGGCCCTCTCCCCTCCGCGCGCCCTGCCAGCCACCAGCCCTTCTCTGCTGCGTGGCCCTAGGACGCATCCTGTCCAGCAGGAGATGGCGCTATTGATGGGGCAGAAGGATGGGCGGTCACCGGCAACAGTACAGCCCAAGGACAACATAGTGAAGTCCATAAGACGCTAATCAATGTTTTGACCGCTATCACCAACGAATCGTGTTTCTCGTGCTGGGGGACGTTACAAGCCTCTGGTTACGTTCTCAGAGCCGAGTGTGCACGACGCCTTGAAATCAGCCCGTGGGCGAGCACATAGGCTCTTCGACTCACCCGGAACAGATCACCGATTTGCTGCAGAGAGTCTGCCCTTATTCTTGGGGGGCAAAGCACACCCCCGTGGGAAGCAGCACGGGATGGTGGCAGAGCCCAGGGGGCAAGGAGACCCGCGGCGGCCGCCAGCCGGGGCCTGTGCCCCCTCCACAGTCACTGCCCTCCTGAAAGCCCCAGAGGCAATCCCTGGAGGTGGCGTGGGCAGGACAGATGACCGCAGGTGACGGTCCCTTTGGGCCGCCCACCCAAGCAAGGGCAACTGCCCAATTTAATTTTTGTCCTCACCAAGCTCGCCTGGAAGAGCCCTGCCAGAAACACGCCAGCCCTCCTGGAGCGTCTGATCCAGCAGGTCTCAGGGCGCCCAGAGTCTGCATTTCTGACCAGGGCTCAGCAATGCCGAGGCTCTTGGTCCTGGGCTCGCACCTGGAGAAACGCTGCCTGCATGGACGCCAAGCGCCAAGGAAATGTTGGGGTCCAGAGCGGACCAAATCAGACTGGGGGCCTGCCCCAGCGGGGGGACCAGCTGTCCACTGAAAGCAAGGTGGGGGGCAGTCAGCTTTGGCAACAGCTGCCTCTGGCTGCCCAGCAGGAGAACCCCACATCACCAGGAAGCCGAGAGAAAAGACGGGGTAGGGGGGAATGCTCCTTTCTCTCTGGTGCCCCCGAAACCAGGCAGACAGGTTCACAGCTGCCCATGTGAGCCCTCTGCACTGAAGGGTTAGTCCCCACGGACCTCGAATCCTGCTGCCCCCTGCCCCCTGGCTGGCTCTTCCTGGGGCTCAGTTACATCATGCAAAATCAAGACTAGGAACGGGGGCAGCAGACAGATCTATGGCTAAGACCCGTTCACAGCTGCAAACCACAAGCAGGGAGCAGGCAGGGTCCCGGGCCTCCTTCCAGAGCCAGGACGAACAGAGGCCTGCAGCACTCTACTGGCCTGGGGGCTCGTCCACGCCACCTCTGTGTCCGGCGATTTCTGCGTCTCCATCCTCAGCCTGGTCTCATTTCAGGCAAAGCAGCATGTTAGGCTTCCACAGGCAGCCAAGCAGGGCCCCGCCATGCCCGAGTCACAGAGCGGTGCAGGGAGGACCGCAGGGGCAGGAAACATGGAGACCCCACTGGGGAGCTGTACAGCCTCAGGCGACCGTGCAACACTAACCGTGGCCTGTCCCCAGAATCACGCAGCAGGGGCAGGCGTAGGGGTCACCTGAGCGCCCTCGTGGCTCTGCGAGGCCAAGTTCATGTCCAGGAGGAGTCACAGACCCGAGGTGAGAGCTGGCCCAGCAGCCTGAAGCCGACCCCTAAGAGCGCACTGGTGGGGGTTCCACCCGCCCAGGGGTTCAGAAGCCCCCAGCAGTGCCTCTGCCGGCAAGCCAGAGGCACGGACCCACCTGGGAGCCCCGTTATACCGCCGGGTCCGGCAGCCCAAATGTGAGCCAACAACTCCTTCCTTTGACTAGGCGCTCGCTCCCTGACAATGCATCTGCTGAGAAGCATAAAAACATCCTCGCGAGTATCGATGTGGGACGTGCAACCCCAGGTTTGCAGGCAGAAACGGGGGCCCCGATCGTAAGCCCCTCTTTGCTCACGGAGCTGTACGTCCGTCCACAGGGCACTGCAGGTCAGCGCCGACCCCGAAGGGTCTGGCTGCTCCCCCAGGCTCCCAAGTTGGCCTCCCAGGATAAAAATCTTGCTGGTATAGAAGCTGCTCGGCTGGGAGTAAGGGCCAATTAACCAGGTCAAATGTCCATCTTGATCCAAGAGGAGGTTTCTTTTCAGTCAACTAATTTCACCACCAGGGAACAGAACCGCGCCAAAAATACCTTCCGAAAAAAACATGCTTCTCCCCATGGGAGGAAGCATGAATTATAAATCAGGAGTTTGACAAATGAATGGCAGGCACACCGAAATGCTGTGTATGTGATTAATCACTTTGAAAAGCAAGATTATCTTTTTACAGTAAACAAACTTGGTTTTTTTACAACACCAGGAAGGCTGGAGCCAGGGTGCCCATATCAATAAAACCCCGGAGTTATGGAGCCCGTGCAAGTGACAGGAAAATAAAAATAAAGCCCCCATCAAAATAATAACCACGCCATTCACAGGCTGTCAATACTGCTCTTGTTTCTCCAACTCCAGATTGGGATCCGGCTCCCCTCCCCCCACTCCTTCCATGACTAGGTAAGAATTAAGAGCCAGCAAAAGGCAAAGGCAGAGGCTTGTCTCCCCCCCACCCCCCCCATATATACGCTGTGAGATGTTCATTGTTTCCTCAAGGAAATAGAGATCTAAGAAAACTATTCAACAACTGTTTCTAAATTTGCTTCCTTTGCAGTCAAAGAATATTTAAAAAAATTCTTTGTTGATTTATCTGCTGCTTATGCTGCCTCCAGGACGCCTGGGTTTTGCAGCTATTGGGCCATCCTGGCTCCTGGCCTTTTCAGCGTTGCAAAAGATGTTTGCTGCCGGCCTTGCCCCATCTATCCATGTGTGGACCAACTGGGGTGGCCGGCCATCTCCTTGAAGACGCCCACGTGTACCTGGTATCCGCAGCGACTGCTTCACTGCTTCATTTGTGGCTCCAGTGGCGGAGCTTCCAGGGAGCATTGTTAACACCACAGCACCCTGCTTGCTCTCCCCCATGGGAGCAAAACGTGGGGGACTGAGTGGTGCTCAAATCACAGGCCCCATTGCAGGCATTTAGGGATCCACAGATCAGGGTCTGAGCTCGTGCCTGCAGTTACCAAGCAACAACTCAGGGCAAAGTCTTCGTTCCCTGGGGCAAATGGAGCCGAGCCCGAGGTCTGCAGCCCACGCGGACAGGAACGACAGCCTCCGCTTCTGAGCCTTCTCTGGCCTACTGGAAAAACACTTGCAGTACACTGGGTCCCCTTGCATTCTAGGAGACGCTATGGCCTCTTTTGGCTGTCTCCAGGGGGCACCAGAACCCAGCAGACCGGCTGTCTGCAGCACGCAGCAACCTGCGACTTCTGATACAGCATTTAGGCTTCTCACAGATGCTGCCTCCAGCTCTTCTGTCGCAGGCTGGCTGACACCCCGTCCCTATCACCCCAAACCTAATATTTACAATAACCTGTGAGGGGAGAGGGGGCTCAGCCAGCCCCCAGATACTCAGAAAATGTTTCATCTTTGTTTTGTAAATGACTTAACTGAAGTATGATCTCTGAATTAGCCATCCTATAGAAACAGCTACTTCTTCACTGAAGTATGATCCCGCTGCCCCGTGTTTCTCCCCATCATTGGTAGAGCTTCAGGAGCGGATGTGCACCACATCACACAGCTGCCCGACTGTCCTCCTGCAGTTTGAAGCGGTCCCATCTTGCCTTGGTGGAGGTCAGTCCCACTCTCATCCCCAGCCATCTCGACCTGCTTTCTGGTTCCAAAGTTGAGCTTTGCTTTTCTAGAAATCACCTAGGAGTGTACCCTTTTGTGTCTGGCTGTTATAATTTTTTTTGGTAACTTAGCCTAAGGTTTTTGAGGTTCGCCTGTTTTCCATTGTGCCACATTGTGCCTCATTTTTAATCCACTGATTTGCTGGTGGGCAGGACTGTTGATGGACCCCTGTGCTGTGCCCCAGGGCACAGGGGTGTGTAATGAATACTACTTCTATGTACACTCACACTCAAGCCTTGTGTGGCCATGTTTTCATTTCTCTTGGGTAGAGGCTGGATATGGGCTGGGAAGTGGCTGAGTACATATATTTTTCAAAGTTCCAGAGAAGGGTTAAAAAGCAGACATGCTGAAAGCTAATCTCAGGGTCACAGGGGTGCAGGGTGAAGAGCAGCATGTATGTCACCAAGCCCAGCAATAGGGATGGGGCACAGAGATTCCTAAACGCATTCAAGAATGTCAACCCTATAACCCAACCACCTCCAACCTATTTTTCTTCCTTTCAGGGCAAAAATCCTTGGTGGTACCAGAGTCTGAAATTTTAACTTACCTGATGCCATCAGACATTAAGGGTGTCCAGTGAAAGGCTCCCCCAAGCATCAGAAACACTATCTCCTTTACTCAGGGGCTGAAGAATTAGCCATCCTATAGAAACAGCTACTTCTTCCTAACGAGCGCATGAACCTTGATTTTTTCAATGGGAGAAAATATTCTCCCGTTCTCAAGGGAACTCTGGCAGTCCCAGTTCTTCTGCACAAAACGGCCACCATCCAATGCTGTTGGGGGCCCGCTCGTACGGTGGGTGCGCTGCAGTTGATTCTGGCCGGATTCTGCCTTTATTTGTTACCAGCCTGGAAATCCGGTGACACAGCTGCTGCCTTCTAAGCGGAGGCTCCTTCAGGGAGTGCGCCTGAACTGCATGCTCTGGTGGGCACCGTGGCTGGGCTGCTCGGAGCCGCTGGGAGGCAGATCTCTACTTGAGTTTACAAAGCCAAGGTCGGCAGATAGGACCGTCTCTGCAGGATGAATGGGCCTGTGCGCCATCCAGCCTACAGCGCTTCTTTCTGTTGACCCAATGGAAGCACTTAGCACCCCTCTCCTGGGCTGTGAGAACTCACAAATAAACAGCACTTTCAAGTAACAGTTTGACAAGAAAATATTTAGGATAAAAATCTCTCTCAAAGTGCTTTGGGGATAAACACATGAGCAGTAGTAGTGAAGGGATTCCGCAGGAATTTCTAGTCTTCATTGAACGTTGAAATTATCCGGTGCCTCCTCCCGAACACTGATTGAACTGGGATGGAGTGTGACTTGTGTATCAGGATACTCGAGAAGCTCTTGAGACGTGACTAGCAAAGGTTGAGCCTTTGAGGTGAAAGTTAACTTAGCTCAAAAGCACAGAGAAATGCAATGTGTACAAGGAAATTTCTGGACAGCTCTGCTAACATTCCTCTAACTCAAGAGCCTCGAGGAGATCCCACTGCCTCCCGAAGTTATAACCTCCGCACCTGGGTGCATGACACCTTGCATAACTCTAACACCACCTACCTCTCCAGCATTATTCGCCAAACAGGCCCCAAGATGCCCCAACACGTTGCCTTTGCTCCTGGTGCCCTGCCCTGAACCACCTTTCTTCACCCACTGCTTTTTGACTGTTTCCGGAAGCCCTTAGAGGCGCATGACAAATGCCACCGCTTTCGGAAGCCTCTCTGATCTCCTTGATCAGATAGCCGGCTTGCTTGTGCCCACGGCACGTTCCCGTTCTTTCCCTCGGAGCGCCCTGCAAGTTCTGCTCTGCACTGCTGGCATCTGTTTCTGGTCTTTCCTTCTTTCCCTCTCTCTGACCCTTCCCTTCCTGTAGGAGTGAGGGAGCAAGGGAAGGCGCTGACCGAGGAGAGAGAAAGCGCTGAGTCGTTGTTCCTGGCCACACTGCACAGGAAGGAGGCTGGGGAGCGCATCACAAGCCGTTTCTCGTCCTGCATGTGGAAAGCAGGTGGGAGAGCCCAGCTCCCTCCAGGGCAAGCAACATCCTCGTGCTTCCTCATGAAAGGAATGTCTGCAGCAAGAGCCAGCAGAACACAGGCTAGAAGCCATGTCCTCGGAGATACCAGGGCCACGGGTCCCAGTACACTGTGAAAATTCTGCAGCCCATCTGCAATGCCCACCATGTAAAAATCCTAACGGCACGGCAGGGCTGAAGCTCACCTGAGTGTGGAAGCTTCCAGAACACCTGAGCATGGGCAGGCATCCTCACAAGACCCCTGCTGGGGACTTCAGGCCTTGCACTCATCCAGATCGTGACACATGCACCCGTAATCCTTTCCCAAGTGAAGATCCGGTTTCATTTTCAGCTACATTTAAGTGTATAACGCCTTTCACTTAATGCCCAACTAAAAGAGAATCACCTCATGTAATAATTCCTAATAAGAATTAATTAAACTCACCTCCCACTTTTTCCCTCTAGGTCTAGCACTGGCTTAGCAGACACCAATCTGCTGGAGACAAAGCGCTTTTCAGGGTTTCCAGAAACACGAATGCACTTGGAGGAGGAACGCCGGCTGGCGCTCACCTCGGAAGGGCAGAGCTCTCCATCGTGCTGGGTAAGCCCAGCGGGCCCCTGGAGAAAGGTTTTTCTAAAGAATCCCAGTTCCCAGTGGGGAGGAGAGTGTGTTTTCAAGGAGGGAATGAAGAGTTGCCCCCTCTCTTTAGCTGTATCAGATGATGGAATTTTAAGAATTTAAGACTGACCAAGAGTTAGCCTGAGAAAAACAGGAAAGCTGTAAAGAACCTTTCTGTGGTAACTGATCCCACAGGGGCACATACATCAGCAAGGAAAATCTTTCCCATGCCCTTCCCACCTTTCTTCCAAAATTCCTTCCCCAAATCCTGCCCAGCAGGACTTCTCTCCTTAATTCCCAGGCGTTATCTTAGCCAGCAAGAGAGCTGTCTTTAATGGGGGGCGGTGGAAGTGCATCGCAGAGGTAGCCACAGGCTGGCTGCAGCAAAGACACCACGTGTGCAGTAAGCACCAGTTTTTTTTCTTCTCCTTTGGAGAAAAGCCTCTGACTGTTTTAAAACCTGCCTCACAAAGTGTGTCTGCAGAAGGCAAAATTCCATCGATCGTGTAAATTCTAGAAGCTAATCAATAGAAACAATTCTTGCGAATCGAGATTTCTTTATAACAAAAGGACTGTCCAGATCTCTTATGTTCCAAGATATTTTCAAAGCTGCAAGGGCAGCCGAGCACATCGTCCCGCGGCAGATGCGAGTCTCGTAAATGATTATTTCATGGGGAGTTAAGTCCTTGAGACCCATTCCCATGCCTCCCGGCAGAAAGCGCTCCCAAGCGCAACCACACCCCGTCTCTGCACGGCCTCCCTCCGGCCTCGGTCAGGCGCAAGGGCTGATGGGGGATGGGGACCACGTGGGTCTCTGCCGTGTGGGGGCAATAACCTGGTGGCGCTGGCCTCGCTTGTCTCCTGACCCTCGTCCCCGTTTTAGTTGTAAGCGCACTACACATTAGTGATGCAGGGTTCAAACGCACAGGACTGATTCTGTATGAAGAGCACCTCTGTCCACGGACTGGGGAGCACTTACCCCTCCAGCTGCTCCTCTCCTAAGATCTGCCGGAGGTTTTTGAGGAAGGACAAGGAGACCAAGGCATGGGAGTGGCGGATCTTCACGTAGCCCGTCACCACCTCGATGAGTCCCATGAAGTTCTCCAGCTCCGAGGCAATGTTATCTGCAGGAGGAGGGGGCGGGGTTACTAGGTCTTCGTTTGGCATAAGGGAGACACACATGGCTTCTTGGTAAACACATAGAGACACATGGGAAGAGCAGCCGGTGGCAGATCTCGGGGATGCTGTTCCCCAGGACTGGGCCGAGCCCCGTGTGACAAACACGACTTCCAGGGCTTGCCTTTCGACAACCAGGGACAGGGCCTGGAGGCAGGGGAAGGTGAGTTTCTCGAAGGCTGGGAACTGCAGCTCCCAGGCTGACGAGCAGAATGTAGAATCATAAACACCAGACTGCCAATTAGCAAAGGCCGACAAGTCTAGGGAACATCTTTTAATATGCTCTGTCAACAGACAGGCCTGCCTCCCCGTACCAGGGCATGACTAAACCAACCACACTGTCTCTGTCTCATTAGGAGCTGCATTTCTCGTTCCTAAGATACAGCGATCTACACTTAAAGGGTCCCGTCTTGCGACAACTGGAGGAAAACCTACTGATAGAGTCACAACGGCTACATGTAGGCTACTTTGAAAAATTCACTTCTGTGTTTCTCAGTTTTCTAGAAGGCACATGCATTGTTTTATAATTGGAAAACCGCTATGAAAATACCTGCTAATGTGCATGTGAAATGAACGTGATGTATGTCAACAGGGCATCTCAGCGACATTGTTGAACCTCTCTTTTTCTCATAGTAAATATAAAAGCATCCTCGACTTTGGTTCAGCCTATGCCAAAATTAAATGCTAGCAGAATGGGACACGACTCGGAGAATGGGCTGTTTGGTGCATGATTGGTGAAGACTTAGTCAACAAAAGGCTCCATCTGGGTGCTGTTGTGCAGGATGAGGTCCCACCTCTAGTGTACTGCTCGAAGGCTCACCAAGAGACTGGAAGGCGGAGCTCAAGTTGGAAAGGTGAGAGGCTGCCTGCAGTTGGTGTTTCAAGGGAAAGGGACTGGGTTTTAAATGCAGGGCAGGGCCTGTGCCTCTTCGCCAAGTCTTGGCAGGGAATGCCCTGGCCACCGAAATGCCCCATCCCCCTAGAGTCGGCTGCTTTCCTGCACTGGGTGTAAGCTGGAAGGCACGACGCATGGACACGCTCTGTAGAGACCCACTCCTCAAATGAACGCTTCTCTGGACTGGCTTTATGGATGACGGTTTAAGCGTCAGATTAGGAACATTACATAAAAAGAAGACAGCCTTAAAGGCTAACTTCTAGGGGTGAGGGCATTTTTAAAAATGAGGAAATCTAGTAAAAGCAAAAAGAATGAAATTTCAGAAGTAGCATAAGAATAAGAAAAGACTAGCTATGTGGAAGCAAAGTGGTATCAGGAGGATGGAAAGGTGTGAAAAACAAGAGATTGGAAAGTCAAGGCACTAAGCAAGAACTTGTTTCTGCCACTTCTCTCTTTCCCTTTTCTTTTAGCTTCTGCCAAGTCTAAACCACAAGAACACTCATTCAACAAATAGTGCTGAAGAAAAGTAAGTTCGCTGAGCACATCAGTCATTTCTTTCCCCTAAACTTTAAAATTTTCTTCACAAAAGGATTTAAGTGAAAAAGTCTTTTTGACCTCAACATGTTCTTACTGCATTTATTCTAGCTTGGGCGACTCTCAGGGTCTTGACTAAATGGTGCCACCCGGGAGAATTTAAGGCACCGTTACCAGATCCTCTGTCCATTAAAGAGGAGACTTGAATGCAGCCCAGAACAAGTCACTGGGAGCCGCTCACATATGACCACCAGGGCGGCGGTGGTGAGCCTCCTATTTTCCCGGTGCTCATAAATAAAGGTGGATTTCAACCACTCTTTTGGACATAATAAAACTTTAAAGTCATATCATTAGGCTCTTCTTTTGCTCCTCAGTATATTCCAGGACTCAAAACCCTCTGGACACAAAGCCATGTGGACTTGGTCCCGGCTGGAGGCTGCTGAGTCATGCCTCTTCTCCACGGGAGTCTCCTGGGGTTTGCGTGTGTTGGGACCTGCCTCTCCTGCATGAGCTATCTCACAGGAAGACGGGGGATGACCTGCAGGAACAAATGACGTGCCGATGGCGAGAAAACAGACTGCTTTTCAATCTGCTCTTTATTTCTGAAGGAAACATGAAGGGAGGCATTAAGCACGAGGCTGACATACCATGGTGTTTTGCTAGGTCCATATTTTAGTCATGAGTCATGGACGGGGAGGAGAAAGCATCAACAAAAGAAAACCAAGAGAGGGCGGGTGGCACAAGGGGTTGAGCGCCACACCGTGGCAGTCACTGCAGCGTCAGTTCAGTCCCCAGCCAGGGAGGGGACCCACATGGCGCAGCAGACCTCTCCTGCCTCGCCCGCTGCTCCCCTAGCAGCGTGTTTCAGTCAATCTGCCTGTTCTGCTCCCCACTGTCTCTGGTGAATCCTCTTACCTCCTGCACCTCTGGCCTGTGCCCCTACTCCTGTATTCATAAATTTAAAAAAAGGTAAAAAGGAAATAAGAGAAAACCAAGAGATCGTCATCTCCACCACGGGGAGGAGTACTTACTGCCTCGTCGGATGTTAATGAGCAGGTTGCCTTTCAAAATGGTGCACCCTTGCAGCATCTGCGCGGAAGTCACAGAATCGATGGTCTTTGTTTTCTTTTCATCTTCACAGACTTTGGGGCAAGGACCTTCGCAAGGGATGCAGTACATACTGTGGGAGAGAAAGAGTCGACCAAACACAGATCAGAGTGTCTCCTGGCCTTATAAAGATTACTGGGAGAGGGCCTCCCTGGTGGCGCAAGGGGCTGAGCACCGCACTGTGAGGCATCTGCAGCCACTGCAGCGCAAATTTGATCCCCGGCCAGGGAGGGGACCCACATGGCGCAGCAGACCTCTCCTGCCTCACCCGCTGCTCCCCTCAGCAGTGTATTTCAGTGGATCTGCCTGTTCTGCTCCCCACTCTGTCTCTGGTGAATCCTCTCACCCCTGCACCTCTGACCTCTGACCTCAAGACCCCAGCTCTTGTATGCATACATAAAATCTTAAAAAAAAAGATACTTGGGAGATACTTTTGATTTTATAGTGGTTTTGCAAGCACACGTTATAAAAAGCAACTACTAGAGGCGTTCAATTGGTCACGCTGTATCTCATCCCCAAGCCCACCCGGCCACTCAAATTGCAACCAAAAGGAGGAAGAGTTCCAGACAAAATACGTGACACATGCTGGAGGCATGCACGTGTCACGGGTTGTTGGCTGGTGAGCCAGCTGGTCCCATGTGGGAGAAACACCAAGAACGGAAACTTGGGGTTGGGGGGGCTCCCAGGGAGAACAGGGCTGTGCACTGATGTCAGGGTCCCAAGTGAAGCCTCAAGATTCCAGAGGGAAAATGAGGACCCAGACCCAGGGAGGGAGAGCGAAGGTGCTGCCGGAGCGGGCGGGAAGCTCCTTCAGGCTGCTGCTCAGCTTTGCTGGTGCCCAGGTCTGTGGGGCCTCTTGAGGCAGCCGGCCCGTCCCATCCTGCACTCCCCGCTCCTTCACTGGGCTGGAGCTGAGTTGCACAGGGGGAGGAAAGGCTGAGCGGAGAGTCCGGGCCTGCTCCAGGGCCCAGCAGGGGACAGCGGGACAGGGCCTCTCAGCCAGCCAATGAGACGCTGAGTTTCAGGTGGACACTTTCAAAACCCAACATGAAACGAACTGGGGTGCGGGGGACCCAGCTGCTAGGAACCTTGCAAAGAACGCAATTTAAGCCCGCCCATCACCTTCCAGGGTCCCCACTGGTGCTGCCAGGCTCTCATCCCGCCCTCGCGCTCCCCGCCCCCACCCCGGCCTCCCCTCTGACCTCTGCGTGCCATTACGGATGAAGCCCGAGGGGCACTCCTGCATGCACTCGCCGTCGTGGATCACGAAGCCCTCGGAGTCGCTGCCCTCGGCGCTGGGGATGTTGGCACAGAAGTCGCGGTCCACGCAGCGCCAGCCCTCGAAGCGGTAGGTGCTGGGCGGGCAGCTGGGCACGCAGACGCCGGCGTAGTAGTAGTGGCGGCAGGCCACGCAGGCCGTGTTGTTGTCGGGCGCGCTGCAGCTGCCCAAGCACTCCGGGTGGCAGCACTCGTTGCTCTCGGTGCACGCCCGCTTCCCGCACGCACTCGGGCACACTGTGGACACAGAGGGGACACGCGGTGAGATTCCAGCCTCCGCCAGGCCCCGCGGAGGCACCGCTCTCGTCACTGGCCACCACCAGCACCTGATGACTCCCTTAGCCAGGAAATGCCCCCTCCTGCCCCGATGGAGTCCCCAAATGGGAAGTCAAGGGGCCCGGCCTCCCAGCTCAGATCTGAAACGACAGGATGTATGTTCGAGTCAGCGCATCCTCGAGTGGGGGAGGAAATACTCTGCTTGCAGTCAGGAGAGGGGGGTTTCAAGTTCAGTGTCTCCTAAGGTCTCATGTTGGGTCTTGGATGAGTCACTTGCTTCTTTGACCTTGGTCCCTCTCTTTTCTCATCTCCAAATTGGGGTACCGCACCCACAAGACAGGGGCGCCTGGGGTCCCTGTGATAACGCAGAAGCACTGCCAGCAATACGGTGTGTTATTACTTGAAAAGATTCATGCTCTGCTCATTCTGCATTTTGAACCTGTTTGTTCCCTCCTGAAATAGCTTCAAAACCCTTAGTGTGCAGAAATACTTTGGTTTAAAAATGATTAAGCTAGAATATATTCAGGATGACGGCATTCAGGTCTACAAGATGGCTTTAGGAAAGATTTGTCTGCTTGGATCATTATGAACTGCCCCTCCCCTTCTAATACGTGATCCTATTAACTTCACACACCTAAATCTAACACATCAGGTCTTATGGTTATTCTCTAATGGGAGAAAGGGGATGGGTGAGTGGGTGGTGTCTCCGAATCCAGAGTACCAAGGAGATACTAGGAATTGTCTTTCTGAGCCACTCCGTGCTAAAGTTAAGTGAAAGCAGTGTCTGAAAGCCAGAGATTCAAAACAATTCACATCCCAAATAGATGAGCTGGCATTTATTTCCATAACAATGCTGTAATGATCACACTCTATGGGGCTGTTAGCCTCCCAAGCAAATAAAGTATAAATCAACAAAATATGAAATCTGGCTTTCATTATACATTTCCTGGAGTTGGAAAATAATATAAAAATATTTAAATATGTATATTATTTACTCTGACATGCATTATTTAGTAAAGCCTATATTGTTGTTTTCTCCAATAATAAAAATAGATGCTCAAAAAAAAAATCGAGATTGAAGAAAAGAGACTACATAGAACATCTAGGTCACATGCCCCCTTAACTTCATGCAGACCCTTTCCTACACATGTGATTCCTACATACATGTGCAAACACAAGGAAGAAGCCATCTGAAAGCATTTGGCACAGTATTGCATTTCATAATATCCAGCAGCTGCAGCAAGTCCTCCAGTAGAGGATATCGTATGTTCTAGCCAGTCTTTTTCTTATTAGACATTTTATATCTTCCCAACATTTTATTACTATAATCAGTACTATCATCTTCATGAGAATCCTTAATTATTTCATTAAGATCAATTTCCAAATTGACCTTGTTGGGTCAAATTTTTTATCTGGGAAGTTTGTGCCAATCTGCACACCCACAGCAGCTTCGGCCCCGAGTTCCCTTTTCTCTGTAAACAGGTGGATGTGTAAACAGATCTCAGAACTTGGACATTCTCATGAACACTGTCAGTGCTGAAGAAAAACAGATACTCTCGAGCTTAAAATAATTTGACAACTTATTCCTTTGAAATCATCCTTTGGCAGCAACAATAGGTGACCTTCTAAAGTTTTAAATTCTTAAGTATTTTGCTAATAGAATCTTGATTTTTAATTGGACATTTTGCCAACCAGCAAGACCTATACTTTCCAGTCTCTCTTGCAAGTAGAAGTGATGGAAGTTTTAGCCAATGAGGTATGGGCAAACTCTTTGTGGGAAACTTTCTGGAAGAGTCCTTAAGAAAAGGTGGGGGCATGTCACCCCTCCTTCTTGCTAGTTGGAATGCAGGAGTGATGTAGGAGGCTCACCCAGCCCTTCTGGACTGTGAGGTGAATGAGACTCACAACAAGTGATGGGGCGAGATCAAAGGACCTTGTCTCTCCCAAATGGAGCCAGCTGGCTGGCCTGGGCTGTTTATACTTCTTTGAGAATAAACTTTCACCTTGTTTAAATACCTGCTATTTGTCATATGCAGATGAACTATCCCAAATGAGACAGAATTTCAGAACTATACATAAAGCAAGGAAGAAAAACAATATTATTGTCATCTTTTGTTGACCAGAATTGGCTCTCGATGAATTCTAGCTATCCCCAAAAACTAATCTACCCAACAAATAAGGAGTAACTACCTCTGATCACACCAAGAAGTGTACGCGGTAGGCGCTTCTGAAGTACCGAGATACTATCTTGTCTACTGAGGTGGGCATCTTGAAAAGGGGAACTAATGCAGAGACACGAGCCCGGTGTGTTTGCAGTGAACCCACATGGCCTCACGCACACTCACAATCTACTCTAAACCTCACACTTGAAGACACCTAACAATCAAATAGATGGAACGACTATTCGGTTTCAAATATATCTATTATGGAGGTAGGCTCAAGGGGTACGGAAACAATGACATTACATATCGTCAGTGCGGATGTTTAAACTAATGACAAGACAACTAACCCTAATGAGACACACCACACATGAAGAAGCACGCACGCCCTCGGGGGCTCTACCCACTGCGCACTGCTCCGCCCTGACAACCAGCCCCTGCCGCTCCCGGCCAGCACGTGACTCAGAATACCGCCAGATCCCTCCTACAATGTGATCCACAACGGATGGTCCTCACCTGAAACCTCAACACTCATGGGGGCTCACTGGTGAAAGACAAAGGTCCTTCCTTTAGGATCGTAACGCCCATTCAGCAACTACCTTTGGAGAGTGCCACAGCGCCGTGCCAGACCCTGTCCCCCAGGAAAGGACAACGCACCAGGTGAGCGGAGACGCATCGTGTGTGTGTGCTCAGGGCTCCAGAGCTGAGAGAAAAAGGCTGAGGAAGCTAAGAAGAAAGAACAACACAGAGTCATACTTAAAGGTATGTAAATGCAATGGAGTCACTGCAGTGGGGGAACAGCAACTGGTCCCCAAAAAGGTTGCTGGGAGAGAGGTGATGCTGGGAGAGAGAAGGGTCCAGAAGCACTCAGGGCTTCCTGCTGCTGGGCAGGAAGAGGTTAGACTGATTTGTGGGTAACGGACTTCACTACAGGTTCTGGGCAGGGGAGCAACATGGCCAGATTTCAGAATTAGAAAGAGTCTAATTCTGGTGGAGACCCTCACCACAGGGTCTCCCTCGTGGCGCAGTGGGTTAAGCAACACACTATGAAGCAGACCGCAGCCACTGCAGCACGAGTTCGATTCCTGCCGCCGGCCAGCAAGGGGACCCACATGGCACAGCAGACCTCTCCAGCCTCGCCTGCTGTTCCCCTCAGCAGTGTATTTCAGTCAGTCTGACTGTTCTGTTCCCCACTCTGTCTCTGGTGGATCCTCTCCCCTCCTGCAACTCTGGCCTGTACCCCAGCTCTTGTATGCATAAATAAATAAATATTAAAAAAAAAGAAAGGTATCAACACAGAGGGGGCAGAACTGCACGGTGAGGCAAGAGAAGAGGAGGTAAGCAGACTTGTCCCCACATCCTTTATTGCACGTGTCTGTGTGTCTGTCTGTGCATGTATAACACAGAACAGATCTGTGAGGTTCACGTGGTTAAAATCAAACTGACAGCAGAAAATAATGTTCACACTGGTTCATCAGCACCAACTAGTGTCAAGCATGCCCCCCACTGGGCACAGCCACCCCGGGGCACACAGCTCTTCAGCCATCAGTCGCCACCAGGGTTTGTGATCAGAAGGGAAAATTGATTAAGAATCTTAAGCTCATCATCAGAGACTAAGTGAGACCAAAATCTACTTGCAACCCCCCCTTTCACTCAATTACAATTTAAATAAACTATATAAAGTGATGAGTAGCAGGCATTACTTTCAAATAGCTACTAACATAGTACTAAAAACTCAAGAGCATTTGAAAGAGCAGAAGAAACGTCCCCGTGCGATTGCTGGGAATCAGCCCTACCCAAATGCAAGTGGTGGGCATTTCCAAGAAAAGGAAGGGGGCGCCTCTGTAGATGCAGCCCACGCCACAGTCTCTCGGCAGAGCACCCCTCTTCCCCAGGGTCCTGCAGTCTGTTCTTGCGGGGGCAGCAAACAGGCTGGGAGTCAGGTTTCTGTTTCAGCGGTGGGAGCTACTTCAGAAGGAGTTTCAAGCTTAAGTTAGGTAAAAGCCTGTTCTTTGCATACAGAATGATCCTTCAAAGGGGCCAGCGGGTTCCTCTGTTACATGATACACACCCAGCAACATCAACCGTGTACTTGGGAATAGACTGTGGGGGGAGGAGCGGAGGCTCAAAGCAGAGGTGACTTGTTTGCTGGTGGACAGACTCCGTAGGTAAGAGGCGGGTCTGGGGATGGAAGCCATGTTCTCCTGGCTGCAGGACCAGCCACGAGGATTCTGGAAGGCCAGGCAAGCGACCACACGGAAGCCCTGGATTAGAGTCCCGGAGCCATGCCCAGGAGCCTGCTGTAAATGTTGTCTCATCTCAATGTATATAAATATTATTAGTGTTCAGGACTATTAAGGGATTTCGTGCAAAGCTCAGGGCAGTATGTCTCGTCAGCACATGGACGGCTGCTCCACGTGAATGCCAAGACTTAACAGCGCAGTTACCGACTCTCCAATTCCGGAGCCACTGCAGAGAGAGAGGAAGGGAGCTGGCTTCTCTGGATAGCTGCGCACCTAGTTTGGGGAAAAGCAACTCTACTTGTAAAAGTAAGAAGAAAACTGCAAACTGCTACAAACTAACCAGTATACAGGGGGAAGAGCACACTGATTGCCCCTGCCCCTGCCCCCCCCCACCGCCCCCCCCCCCCTTTCTATTAGTTGGAATTCTTACAAGGAGCAACAATAAAAGCAAAAAGTCTCCAAATGACTGGGAAAAAAGGCAACAGCAGGTCCCAAGCCCACCAAACCCAAAGGATTGGTTGATTCTGGGTCATCATCATATAAAAATGAGGCCCTGCAGTTAAAAGCTCCTTCCCTTCACTTGGGGGCCAGGACAAAAGATACACAGCACCCTGGAACTTGCTCCCTCCCTGCGGTCCCTGCATTTATTAAATTTGACGATGTTGCTTTTTCGACCTTTGGCTTTGTTCTCTGGTCAGGAAGTTCTTCAACAGGCTGCAGCTGGGGAGACCCTCCCTACCAAGCATGTTACCCAGTGTTCTGCCAGGAGACGGCAGTGCAGAACCCAACCTCTGCGCAAGGAACAGAAAGGCGAAAGAGATCAGGTAGCCACGCGGCTTTAAAAACCCGAGTGACTCTGAGAGACTAGAACTAGTTCACGTGTGTTTAAATAAGGTCAGCTCCGGACGGAAACGCAGACCAGTTTCCGGGCACCTACGGAGCACCCACTGCTCCGCATGAAACAACTTGCCCCACAGACTCGTATCATGGTGTGTCCGGCACCAGTTACTGAGCCCAAGATATTGAACCCCAACCCCAATACCCTATCAGGGAGACACAGGGGCCAGAGCAATGCCCCAGTCTTCCTGCCTCACCAGAAGAGGAGGCGGCTGCACCTAACACGGGGAGGGGCCTGGGGAAGGGTCAGCTGACGCCCAAGGACACCCAAGGCAGTCAGGGCACTGGCCATAAAGGATGAGAAACGTTCCTTCTGACTGTGTGCCCACTGGCCCGAGGCAAGGTGCCCAGACTCTGCGGATGCGAGGCAACCCTCCTGGAGCCCCCACCCCGTGGAGAGCAGGGGGACACGAGCGGGGCAAGCACGGGGTCGCCAGGAGGGCTCAGAGGGCCGGGGCCAGGTCAGCGCTGGAGAGCTGGCAGGCCCGTGGTGATGGGCGTGCAGCTGAGAGCGGAGGGGCCGTGACTCCAGGGTCTGGGCTCGGGGAGCGCAAGGGCTGGGAGACTGGGAGGAGAGCCAGTGAGCCCCAGGGAGAGAAGCTAGAAGAGTCTTTGAACCCCTGAGCGGGAGTCTGGGCTGCACTGAAGGAGCTGGGACGCTACTGCAGGATCCCAGCAGAGTCACACCGCAGACATGCACCGCAGAGGGTCGCTCTGGCTTCCGAGCGGGACACAGGACAGCGCGTGAGCGTGGGGCCGCTGTGGCTATTCCCAAGAGTGTGCCAGTGGCCGGGCAGGAGGCCAGTGTGGGCAGAGTCAAGATCGGGAGAATCTTGAAGACGGGGTGGAGGTCAGAAGCGCCTGGGAGAGAACAAAAGGCGCCCTGCACTTGGGCTGCCACTGAGCGCCAGCGAAGCCTTGACTTCCAGCCGCAAGCTCGTACTTGGACAGAAACGGTGTCTGATCTTGAGGAGCCTCGACTGACTGCAGAGGCGTCCAGGGCATGGCCAGGAGGACACACCTGGGGCTGGGCGCCCACAGCGGCCTGGATGCTCTCACCCGTTGAAACAGTCTTCAACCTGTCCTCCCTGTTGTGCTCACACACGTGCGCCTCCCCACCGAAGCAAAGGCATCGGTCGAAGGGAGCAGCGTGGTGGGAGCACCCAGGCTCAGGAGAGGCTGTTTCACCCTGGCTTATTCGTCTGCAGTTCTTCAAGTAAGCCCACCAGGATGGAAAAGCAGGCGCGTGCATATGCACCATAAAGCACAATCTTTGCAAAAGGAAGACAAGAAGAATGTCAAATTTCTCGACAACCTGAGAAACGGCAAACAGAAAACTCCTTAGAACCAAATGCCTAGAAATCCCAGGCAGAGTTTCAAAATGCTTCCAGACCAGCCTGGAACTTGGGGAACCATGCCCTGTAGCCAATCAGTTCCACAGGCTAAGAGAAAGTTCCAGGGGCACCCCCATGCCTTAAATGTCCACAAAAGAAAATCACTTTGCAACAACGTTTTTTTTAGTACTGAAAAGCAACCTCCTGGGCTGGAGAAAACATTCCACCAGAGGGGAAAGCAAGCTCTTCAAGGTTAGGATCCAAATACACTTCAGTTTCTCAGTTGGATGGAAACTGGATGCGCCCGTTGCAAGGTTATGATGAGAAGCAGGACTTCAGGACATCCCAAGGCACACAGTAGGGCCACGTGTCTCTGGCCTATTAACCGAATGAACCTGCACACTCTCTTTCTGTCCAAACCCCAGGGTTTGCAATCTTTCAAGGGAATTTCAAGACTGCATTGACTGATCTTCCTTCTACGCTGGGAAGTCCCTGAACCAGGCAACCACGAGCTACCACCACCAGCACGTGCTAAATCCTGGGATATACAGTGTAGGCAAATTTCCACTCCCCCTCCCACTCCATTAGCCCTCTTCTCCCATCTCCACTCCTCCTGCGGGGGGCAGGGGGTGGTTGCAGGGTGGCTTCATGTCTGACATAGCAGACAGCCACACGCAGGAAACGCCTAGGGCCATTAAACCTGCCTCGGTTCATAAGCAACATGTACGCTGCTCCCTTTCACCCAGCCAGTCTCAGAATCAAGGGAAGCTTAGAGGTCATCACCTATCTCATGCTTCTCTGTGCCCGTCTTTACAGATTCTAGGTGAGCCTTCAAGCCAGGTTCAGGGTGGCTCCTTACCTGAAGGAAAACACTGAGAGCGCCCATCTCGACTAGCTTCTCTTGACACTCAGGGAGGACCATGCACTGTCCACAGTGCCGTGCCCAGGCCCCATCCAAGCACCTGGGATCCAGTGGTCGGGGGTGCTTTCTTGTCAGACTTCCAGGTCCTCAGACTCAGATATTCCCAGAGGGTGCTCCCGCCTCCATCACTTTACTGAGCCACAGCTCGCGTCACAGTGTATGATGGCACTGTGCCTGCCGCGAAACTTAGCCTAACACTGAAGCGGCCTGGGTGCCGTCGCTAGGACTCAGCAACCAAGGTGGGCTCCCAAACCAAGGCTGTCTGCCAGGAGTCTCTGCATGATCTTCAAAATAGCAAACACTGTTCCACCGAGTTAGCTCACGAAGTCCCTAGGTTCTCTTTCCTAGTAATTGTTGGAGTCTCTCCTATATGAACGCAATTTAGATCACTGTTAACATTCATGGAGTATTTTCCATGTGTCTGGCAATATATTCAGTATCTATCTTATATTTATTTAACTTAATCTCTCCAATGGCCACATGGGGTCAGTAGCATTACCCTCATTTGCAGATGACCAAATGGAGGCAAGGACATTTAATCATTGTCCAAGCCTATTAAGTGTCCGATTTAATCACTGTTAAGCTGGACTCTGAACCCAGACCCACCTGACTGCTGGCTGCAGTCTCTGTCCCATATGGCGCGCTGCTTCAGCCTGGCTCTGTTGTCTGAAAGGGAAGGCCGATGGGAGCCCCTCACATGCCATTTTTTTCTTTTTAAGTACGTGCCTATCAAGAAAAAATAAATCACAAGTCCTAGCGCCCCTGGGTCCAAAGAACAAAACTCAGGAGACACGACTTCTGGAAAAGGGTCAGCCCTCCAGGCGACACTGGGTGGTAACAGGTGCCTGTCTTATCTTTATGTATGGACCTAGAGCAAGCAGAACCCCAACACACCCAGCACCACAGATCTGCAAGGGTCGACACTAAGTTGCAACACAGAGCCTAAAGCTGGCTTCATGGAAGCCCTGAGGATACATTCTGTGGCCCAGACAATTCTGTATACATGACTGTGCTATCAGGAAGCCAGGCCTGCAAGACCCAAGAAGTCTCCACCACCCAAGAACCAGTCCACCCAAACAAGCCTCCCTAGGCTTGAGATTAGATAGCCAGAGTACATCCTCTTCTTCTTTTATAAAAGGTTTATTTGTTTATGCATACAAGCACTGGGATACAGGGCAGAGGTGTGTGTATGGGGGTGGGGAGAGCAGGGGAAGAGGATCCACTGGAGACAGAGTGGGCAGCAGAACAGGCAGATGGACTGAAATACACTGCTGAAGGAAGCAGTGGACAAGGCAGGAGAGGACAAGGTAGGAGAGGACAAGGCAGGAGAGGTCTGCTGTGCCATGTGGGTCCGCTCCCTGGCCGGTGGCAGGGATCGAACTCGTGCTGCAGTGGCTGCGGTTTGTTTCATGGTGAGGTGCTTAACCCATTGCGCCACCAGGGAGGCCCCCAGAGCACACCCTCTTCACCGGTTCATAATCTCTGCAAGACTGAAAACTTGGTCATAGGAGAGGAAGGAAACAAAAATAAAACTCAGTTGTGCTTTTCTCTTGGCCAGGCACAGAAACCAGCATTACGGAGGCTCAGAGAACAGCCAAGCTGGAGGAGATTCTTGCTTGGCGCTTTTATCTCGCGGTAAGCCCAGAGGCTCGAGGAAACACCCACCACTGGCTGCTGAGTGCACCTGTGAGCATTTCATTGACCAGCGAGAGAGATAATCACTCAGAGCAATGCCCGCCCGATCATTTATGTCTCCGGGACCCAATAAGCTGTGCCAGGCAGAGCACGAAGGAGACAGGAATAAAAGGGGAAGGGGCAAATAAGAAACGAGAAGCAGGAAAGTTGTGCCGCCCAGGATGCCATTATTAAATGCAAATTTCAAGAGCTAATTAGTAAGAGGGAAGCAAGAGCAGCCATCAACACAAGGTTCCCACAGCAGAAGTCACAGTTAACGCCAAAGGCTGAGTGGGAAGCAGGCCCAGGGTCCCTCGGCTGAGCTGCAGGGCCTGGCTCCTGTGGCACTGTGGCTTCTACTCTGCCATCTGACACTTTTTCTTTTTTATTTATGCATACAAGGGTTGGGTGCAAGCCAGAGGTATGGGGGTGGGGGGGCATGGAGGTGAGAGGATTCACCAGAGACAGAGCGGGGAGCAGAACAGGCAGATCCACTGAAACACACTGCTGAGGGGAGCAGCGACGAGGCAGGAGAGGTCTGCTGTGCCATGTGGGTCCCCTCCCTGCCTGGGGATCGAACCCGTGCTGCAGTGCTGTGGATACTTCATAATGCGGTGCTTAACTCCTTGCGCCACCAGGAAGGCCCCCAACATTTTTCCTAATGGCTTTATTGAGACGTAATTCACATACAATCACCCATGGTTTGTACACAAATTGATGCCTTTAAGTATATTCCCAGAGTCATGAAAATATCATGAAAAACCGGGTGCCCCCGAGCCTCCGCCTGCACCTTGCACCTCTCCAGCTCCAGAAAACTGCTAATCTTTGTGTCTCCATAAATGGGCCCTTGTTGGACATCTCCTATGTCTGGAATCACGCAGTACGTGACGCTCCACGGCTGGCTTCTTCAACTTGGCATAACATGTTCAAGGTTCAGTCACATCATGGCCTGGGTGGGCACCTCATTCTCCTTTATTTTTTTTCATAAGTTTGGACTTTCATGATCCACACATGGCCAAATCAGCCCTGAATGTCTTGCTGTTTTCCAGCAGTAATAAAATCACAGGCGCGTCAGTTGGAAGTTGGTGGTGAGAATGGTTCTGACCCCAAAATCTACTCACAGTCCAGATTTATTATAAAGGAGGAAAGACTTGATAGCTGTACTAAATTGATTAAATTGTGTCATTCTCTGATAGCAGGGGGCAAGCGGAAGAGCTCTGACCTGTAGGGAAAGGGCACGGACTCTGTGACCCTCTTCTGGGATCAGCGTCAGCAGCGCCCCCGCCCCCGAGTCATGAATGAGCAATTCTCGATCGAGCCTCATCGCCACAGAAATGCCTGGCAAATGAAGCCGAGGTTGCATTCCAGAAAGGTCTCCTTAGATGGCAGTGAGGGAAAAGGGAAAGAATAGTCAGATATCAAGAAGGGGAGCAGACCAGGGAATTTGATCTCCCATTCCTTTTATTTTATAAAATAGAATATTCTTTTAAAAAAAAATCAAACTATCTTAAGGCACTGTCAACAAGTGTCCAAACATTCTTTCTTCTAAAGTCATATTCAAAACCTACATACGATTTTGAGAAACACAGGTGAGTTTTTTTTTTCTAAAGATTTATTTATTTATGCATACATGCACTGGGGTACAGGCCAGAGGTGTGGGGGGTGAGAGGATTCACCACAGAGAGCGGGGAGCAGAATAGGCAGATCAACGGAAGTACACTGCTGAGGGGAGCAGCGGGCACAGCAGGAAAGGTCTGCCGCGCCATGTGGGTCCCCTCCCTGGCTGACAGCAGGGATCGAACTCGTGCTGCAGTGGCTGCGGTTTGCTTCATAGTGCATTGCTTAACCCACTGCGCCACCAGGGAGGCCCCCCACAGGTGAGTTTTAATGGGAGAAAAACCGAGGGACAGAAGAAGAGCGGGGAGTTCCGACGGGGCCTGCGCCAGCTAGGGGTGGGTGGTGAGGGGGCCTGGGCTGCTGTGAGCACAGGGGAGCCCAGGCTGTCTCGCACCTTCTCCTCCATCATCTTCTTTTGTGCCCTGAGTTTTTCTTAAAAAGAAGAAGAGAGAAATCCCCGAAAAGATGGGACATTCTACCTAAGCTCTTCCTCAGCGTTGCGACCATCACAGATGGAACAAAAAGACGCTAATAATCACTTCCTATTGCCTGGCCCAGATGCTTAGCACAGACAGGGTGAAAGAAATAGCCGTTTCACACACTTAAAAATTACTCCAAGTTATTTTAGCTTTGGAACTGTTTGTATATTCCTTATAAGTTTATAAAACTCACACTGTCCCTCCATGACTAACGAAAGTGGAATTGAGAGAGTATTCTATATTTATCACTTGTCTGGTGCTCGTGCTACCGACCTATTTCCACTCTCTGTTACTGTACACAGAGTTATGGGAGGTACCGTGGGCTCCCAAACTTCCATTTCCTAACAAGGCAGGACCATGTCCTGTAGGGGCAAACAGGCGGCTGTTTGTCAAGTGGAGGTCAAGTTTAGAGGGAGAGGTCTCCAGCTTTGTGGTCTGGGCTGCAGCTCTTAAAACTGATATTCTGGGGCCATTATATGTATTACGGGTGTGAACCGAAGCCTCAGTGCTTAGGGATGACTGTCTAGGGCACATACCTGTCAGGAGCTCTGTCGTGCACAGTTGCAGACATACAACGTGCATCCTGCACACACCACTTCTTCCTGTTTATTCTGGGAGAAACTGTTAGTGCAAAAGATGCACTGCGTCAACCACCCTTGCAAATGCCCCTTTCCGCATATATAAACATCGGTGTCGACATAACTAAAAAGACTGCACTGAACACAGCCACTTACAGAGAAACTACTATTTAGAGACCAGCAGACAATGTTTTGGAGCAAATGTTGTCAACAGCAACCACAGAGCCATCTGCCAGGAGACAATGGCGCATGTAAGAGGTACCTATGGAGGTAGCTTTTATAGTACCTGTGGAATTTAGATTTGCACTTGCACGTCTGTCTGTGCACACCTATGCATCACAGGGAAGGCTCTTCACAGATGTTGAACAAGTGAGCAAGAATAGCTCCTCCAAAGCTGCCGCCTTGGGAGGATTCACACTGAGTCAGCCACCTCCCAACTCTGCAAAGCCCCTTCTGAACCCTCTTTTAGAAAATGCTGCTACAGGGCCCTCCCTGGTGGCGCAGTGGGCTAAGTAATGCACTATGGAAGCAAAGCACAGCCACTGCAGCACGAGTTCAATCCCTGCCGCTGGCCAGGGAGGGGACCCACATGGCATGGCAGACCTTTCCTGCCTCACCCACTACTGCCCTCGGAAGTATGTTTCGGTCAGTCTGTCTATTCTACTCCCCGCTTTGTCTGGTGAATCCTCTCACCTCCTGCGACTCTGGCCTGTACCCCAGCTCCTGTACACATAAATAAATCTTAAAAAGAAAAAGAAAATGCTTCTACAGGGCCTCCCTGGTGGTACAAGGGGTGAAGTACTGCACTATGAAGCATCTGCAGCCACCACAGCACGAGTTCGATCCCGGCCAGGGAGCTGACCCACATGATGCAGCAGACCTCTCTTGTCTCGCCTGCTGCTCCCCTCAGCAGTGTGCTTCAGTCAATCTGTCTGTTCTGCTCCCCACTCCATCTCTGGTGAATCCTCTCACTGCCTCCCTTCCCCCTCCCCCCCCCCCCCATACACCTCTGGCCTGCGCTGCAGTTCTTCTACACATAAATATATTTTTTTAAAAAAGAAAATGCATCTAAAGGTCAACCCCAATGTGATGTGAAATGGGTGGCCTGACTGTGGGTCCTTACCTGTGCCCTTAAAATGGACTTATAATGAGACTCAAATGCAGGCACACACAAAAAGGTTAATACAGGGTTTATTTTCAAAAAGGAGAGAGGAATGACTCAGGGAGAAAGTGAGAGATAAATTGGTGAGTGTGCCCTACCAGTTCTGTTGAGCTAGAACTCCAATAGCACCCTGAGAGCAGACAAAAAGCCAAGCCCCCCTCCCCCCAAGGCCCCACGTCTGGTTATAGACCAAGCCTGGCTGCTTATCTCCACCCTCAGTCCCCAGTGACCCTCCCTTCCGTGGTGCTGACATTATGGGATTTGTAGTCCTTCGTGTCTTGGATCTCTTTGGGGTGGGAGTGGGTTTTACCTTTTTGGGGAGTTTGTTCAGGACGTCCTTTCCCCCAACAACAGTGGACTTTTTGATGCATGTGTGGTACATGTTTGCCAAAAGAAGGAAAAGATGGCCTGGAATCCCATTTTTCTTTCTTGCTTTCTTGTATTTCCTCCCCACGGGGGGGGGGGGGGGGGGGGGGGGGGGGGGAGCGCGGCGGCACACTAGTACCCAGCCTGCCCAACCTCCTCACCCAGGTGCTTCTTGGGTTAACCCTCTAAGTGTCTCTGTCCACTTTCTTCTTGGGGGGGCTTATGTTTCTCTTGTATATTGAAATCAGTTTGAGCCCTTAAAGAAGTATATGCTTCTTCAACTGATACTGTGCTTTGAACATATCTGTTTTAGGAAATTTGAGAGAATGCATGTCTACCTTCCCCCACTTTTCTTTCTGCAATTAAATCTGCCCAAGGAGCAGAGAGAGTGACAACTTCAGATAAGCTCCCCGTAAGTCATTTATTACCTCTCCAGCTTTTCTGGTCTCCCCTTTGATCTCGTTCCTTCCTGATGGCACACTTTTGGACTTGTAAACATATGTTTTAGAGTGTATGTTATACTAAAACACCATGTTACACTTTTCCATTATCAACTCTGATTGTTGGCACCATTTCCTGAAGTTAAAGTATTTTTATTACCAGGGAGAAACCACAAAAGTTCAACTCAGCCTTCAAAGTAGAGTAAACTCCATTATCTGGGAAGGAAGGAGGGACAGGGTATCCTGGATGAGCAGCCATTCCGGTTTCAGAAAATCACCCCAAACCTTTAAGGGGCAACTGGCCACAACACCTACAGGCACAAGAATAATGCAACTTATTCAATCTAGCTGATGATTCAAAAGTGCCTTACAGTCATCAAATGTCGAAGGCTGGAATATCCTTGTAAAGATTCCTCTTAAAAGCCAAAGCAAAACAAAACCTGTCATTCCCACAGAATTCTGTTGGTTCATAATTTGTTCGCTTTGTTTTTGTTTTTGTGGGTGATGGAGGTGGTGGGGCCGTGCATTATACAAACATGCTGTCAACAACTCCAGAATGCACTGTGACTATGAGAATCTTACACCAGGGCACTACAATCCAGCCGTCCTGGAAACTACCATTTCAACCAGGGAAAACACACTGAATCTATACTTTGGAAAGACTGGCTAAAAGATTTCAAACTTTAAGGCTCCTTTTATGTTGA